>CAOLHI010003863.1:0-146369 GCA_948474755.1 Ctenosaura bakeri | reverse complement strand
ACCCTGAACAACCCAATTTCATCTGATTTTAAAAGCTTATATAGAGTTGAATCTGGTAGTACTTGGCTGAAGACCATCAGGGAACACCCGGAATCTCCAGGAAGGGCAAAGAAGAAATCTTGATTAAAACTCCAGAGACTGGCTGCCACTCAGAGTTTAAGATACTGAACTGGAAAGACCAATGGTGTGTCTCTGCATAAGGCAGCTTCCTGTTTCCTGTTCCCTGGAACCACTGTATTATTCCCCCTAATTCTGACCATTTATTTCCTTTCATTCAGCAAGCACAGAAGGATTTAATTGCTGAATTACTAGCTTCACATTCTGTTAGAAGATTGGAAGAGAAAATGGAATAGCTAATTCTTGGTCATTAAAACTTCTGTTAGTGTACAGGTTGCCCAGACCTTGCATTAAAAACACAAAGACATATACACTAGGTTCAGCTGCTTCCCTCCCCACAAAGAAATAAGAAAGTATGGTACAAATTAGTACTGGATTTCTCAAGTAGAGCAATCAAATTGACAAAGCCAGAGCTGAACAATACCCAGTTGCACACCCATCTACCCACCCACCAGGTCTAACAGAGATAAAAAAAAAAGCTTTAATTATAAAACATATAAATTAGCTTTAATTATTAGAACTTGTGTATAATCAAATATAGGGTGATATGGAGGGAAGAGAAAAATAGCTGAAGGTTGAAGTGTGGGAAGAGAGCAGAAAGGGTAGAACAAGCAAACAGGAAGTCACCATTATGAGCAAGCATAGATATGAAAAAATTGCTAATTCTTCCGAAGTTTTCTTCTGTTTAAATAAATATTGCTCTTTATATTTGCCTTACCCTCCTCTGACCAGCTCAAGGCTTTTTGTTTCCTGAAGTGAAGATGATATTTCAGGCATAAGCCAAATGGACTGGCAGTCACCGATAGGTGATAGGATATCATCTTCAAAGTGCTGGTTATGACCACTAAAGCCCTATACAGCTCAGATGTGAGTTATCTGAAGTATCTTATTTGAGCCTGTGGGTATGTTGAGATCTGCAGAGGCCTTTCCTTCTGTCCCACCACCTTCACAGGTACAATTGGTGGAAGCATAAGACAGTGCCTTCTTGGTGGTGGCTCCCAGGCTTTGGAACTTCCTTCCTTGAAAGGTTAGACTGGCACCCTTTTTGCTGTCTCTCTGTAGTCAAGTGAAGATCTTTTGTTTGTTTGTTTCAGCAGGGCTTTTAAGGCTGAATGTTTGGAAGAACAGACCTTGCAAAATGTGTTGTGTTATCTATTTGTTGTTTTCTTTTTAATGGCTATGTTTTATTTGGTTTTAATTTATTGTTTAGTTTAATTAGATTTGTAATTTTTATATGATGTAAATTCCACCCCCTCTCCTCCTCCGTCCCCCCATCCCTGAAGGCAGCAGGAGAGCTTAAGGGGCTCAGGGCAGGCTCCGTAACACATAACTTTCTTCTCTACCCCCTGGCTGCTACCACCCAATACATACCATCTGAAACAACCTTCTTGCTCTGCCTAGTAGCGGGACTGGCCCTGCTCTTAAAGCTGAAGATGTTTTTTTTTTTAAAGGAAAAAATTATTTATAAGTATGTATTTTAAAAAGAAATAAATTTTAAAATGCATGTTTTCCAGATAAATCCTTTTTAAAACCACATATTTAAATATATATTTAAACGTGATTTTTCATGTGGATTTGAGAGTAGCCATTGATTAATGCAGGGATGGGGCAGAAACGATGTAGGGATCAACACATGCAAAACCTGCATTGACTAGAAATAGTTTGATTCTTATAAAAGATGACAATAATGTTAAAGTATTATTTGAGGCTGGGTTAAAGTGCGGCCAGTTATGTCCATAACCATCGCTTGCACCTGAAATACCATAATGTAAATACTGGAATTTTCACGGTTGTGGCTGTCACGTCAGTCAATGAACTTGGTTATACTCGGGTCCTTCATTCTTATTTATTAAAAATAGGTTCTCTACTTCTGAACAAATAAATGTTTTATTCTCTCTGAAACCGGGCTTCCCTACCCAGTTGTGCACATCAATAGCAATTATGTGACTTTGCAGCAAGATGGCTGCCAGCAGGAGACTCTTAAAAGTGCCAAATGACATTTTCAAACACATTTCATGGTGAGAATTGCTTCTTCCCTTGTCAGATTAGAGGCAGAGTCCTTCTATTTTTCCTTCAATATGAACTTAAAACCCTTAGTTTGCTAGTCTGGAGGTTGCTTTTTTTGTTGTGTAAAAATAAAGATTATGAAATATGGCCTTCTGTTTCATCCTGCCTAAAGCATTAGATCTATTTTTGAGGGGTGGGGGGAAATCCCATCCCTAGTCTCGTGATACATATTCATCTTCAGCTTTGTATGCAATGGCACAAAACTTCTACTGCTAGAATAAAAACCAGCTGTGGGCTTATGACCGTGTAACTGTTTGGTATTCACATTTATGATCATAGTACCATTGCCATCACTGCAAATGCCATCCCCCCAGACCTCCTTAAAATCCAGGCCATACTCTGGAAGGAAGTTCTTCAGTGCTGGCAAGCAGGGTGCTGAAGGATGATGAGTCCAGCTCACCCCCAGCCAATAAGTTGTGGTGCACCAAGCAATTGCAGTAGAACACCACAGGGGTCCCTCCTTCGGCTTGTCACAGCGCTGCTTGCTAATAGGAATAGGCTGAATGTGTCATCCTTGCCACAGCACAAACTGCATCTCTCAGTATGGCTTTGTGGCTTATAAGGTCAGTTCACAGGATTGGATTGGGAGATGGAGCATAGCTGTGACATCGTAGCTACCTGTCTGATGCAATATCTTGATCTTCATTTCTTATTTAATCTTTGCACATTTTTCAGATCTAAAACTCTAATTGTCCTTAAGCAAGGCAGTATGCAACGGTGCAAACTGTTGTGCAAAGTAGTCCACAAACTGTTGTATAAGGCATTCCACAAAGTATTCCATGTGCCATTCCACAAGGAATTGCATAACCCTCTACAGCTTAATTAGGTCAGGTTTTACTTACACTGGATGTGCTCATTGTTCAACTAGTAGTTGGGCAAGTGTAGGCAAAATAATACCACCTCTTGTATTTCCTCCAACATAACATTAGCTGCAACGCTCACAGAAGAGGTAGGTGGAGATGGGCCATTTCCGCCCTGGACTGTTATAGTGCTATTATTCCATTTTCAATATCCTATGGAATCCTGGGGTTTGCAGTTTAGAGAGGGGTCTCAAAGGGGTCCACTTCCAGTGCGGAAATGGCCCTATTAGATGGTGGCACATTTATAGAATATCTTTCCCAGGTAGATAGGAGGGGCTCTTGCTTATATTACTTCTATGACTAATTACGGTAGCCTTATTCTTAATGACTTTTTTTTAAATGGCTGGCCCCTCATCATCTTAGTTGTACTGATTTAAATTTAGCCTCTTTGTTTCTCTGTGCACCTGTTTTTGAGATGTTTCTTTTTTTATTCTGTTGCTTATATGAATTTTTTAAAAATCAATGTTTGATATGGAATAGCAGCATATAAATAATTCGGATAAGTAAATAAATGTAGGAAATGTGTAGATCAAGTGCATATATAAGGTATTTGTTAATGCAGAACAGAATGTGAAGGAGATTTGTGTTATCAAATATATATTCTTCCCAATCAAGTTAGATTTTGTTTTCAAAGTACAAATGGGCTCTTAGTGTTACCTATACATCCTCATCATCTGCCATCTTTTCTTATTTTGCTTCTAGGTTTTGTTGTTTCATAAGCTCTCCTTGTTATTAATGTCTTTTTTTTCTTTTACAGTGATTGTCATTTTTTTAAAAAAAATATTTTGCTTAGGGCTCAGCTGTTTAGTTTGTTGTTACTAATTAATACATTCCTTTGCCAGTGATTTTGACATTTATGAATCTATTCATAATGCAACCAAAGGCCTAAATACTCTGAAGACACCACCATGTCCTATCTGATATTGAAAGCTAAGTAAGGTCAGCCTTGGTTACTATTTGGTTGGGAGACCACCAAGGAATACTGGCTGCTGCAGACTAAATTGCTATGGTAAACCACCTGAGTATTCCTTGACAAACCCTATGAAATTTATGGTGTCACTATAATGGTGATCAAAAAACAAACAAACAAACTCTAAGTCAAAGTCAACTTGATGGCAATTAACAACAACAGTAGTACTATGAAATACAGGGAACAGGGGTGCAAAATGTGTGGCCCAGGGTCTACACATGCCCTACCCAAATGCCTTAAGTGTGGCCGCATCCAGGCTACCTTCTCAGCTCCTTCTCCAGAAAGTTTCACATAAGACTCTTCTTTTACCATAGCTGTTCAATGTGTCAGACTGTGTCCCCCTGGCACTGCTGGTACATATTATGATTTTCTTCTTCTTTTACTTTTCTGTCTTTACTTCTTCCTACCTTTACTTGCCATTACTGTTGTTTGAAGGTAATCCAACAGTAATGAGCCAACAGCAGTGAGCTCAGCTGAGCAAAGTAGGACATTCTTGGGACTTAGAATCTCTCAAACAGCATGTGCCTCTGGAAGTAACTTTTCCCAATTCTGCTTCAGGCCTAAGATTGTGTTACACACTTGTCTGGCTCTGGAAACAGCTTTGTAGGTCACACTGACTGCCTTGGGGTAGAATAGGAATTTTTACTTGGGGATATGACTTGCCATGAACGTTGGATTTCTTGCCTACTTTACATTGTCCTGGAGTAGAAGCAACAATCAGGAAATGCTGATTAATGAATAGGTGGTTACACTAGCAAGACAGTGCAGGATGGAAGAGAAGGATTTAAGCAACTATATGGTAATAATAGGTACTGTCAGGAATCATTCCCTGCTACACCGCAGCCAGCAAGGGAGGAGAGAGGCCAGGAGCACTTGGGGAGTCTGAATATACCAAACACCAGGAAAACACAAACCAAGCCAAGTCAAGTCCAGTCCAAAGGTTCAGAAGGCAGAGATCCATCCAGAGAGAGCAGGAGACACAAAGGTTATGAGGGCTTGCTAATAATTTGCTGCAAGCAAGGAGCAGCCATACCAGCAGACTTAAATAGCCCCTGTGAGCAGGTGCTGCTCATTATTGTTTCCTCAGCCTGGTCTAAGCAGCCTCCCTCTCCGCAGTCCCTTTCAGCCGTCTGTGTGATTGAGGGCTGATGGGCACAGCTGACTGCAACTCCTCTGCATCACTGCTGGTCCCTCTGCATCATGAGCTTCCTGGGGCAACTCAGTCTCTGTTTGACCTTCCAGTGCAGGGGATGTTTGCAGGTGGACTTGCTCAATCACTGGCTCGGCCCCCTGCGCAATCAGTTGTTACTCAATCACAGCATCATCATCTACACAGGTATCCTAGAAAGGTCCACCTGAATTTTTGATGAAAGGAAGCCCCTCTCCCTTGAATGACTATTTCATTCCTAAAGCCACAAGTCATGGGAGGGGGTGATGGGTGAGCTTCCCAACATCTAAAGGAGAAACCAACAGACCAGGAGGCCTGGATGGACATTGGGTCAGTTTTTTTCCATGTGAGATGGTACAGAAAGAGGAAGCCCAGGAACAAGGTCCAGCTTCAGCCCTAAAAACACACTACCAGTTTTGCTTCTGAAGAGATATTTTATGTAAACAACAAATGTGACCCTAATTTACCCATCTGTTGAGTTTCACTTTGTTGTTTCACTCTTTTGTTTCTGGTATAAAAAGGAACAAAGGCATTTGGAATCTGAACAGCACTGAATTGTCATGGATGTCTCACGTTTCTGAGGAGAGGTGGTGGTTGTGGCAAGTTAGGTAAATTTGGTTTCAGTGAATATGTTAATTTTGATATTCTGAAATTTGAGAATATTCTGTGAAGTCATAGAAATTTAAAAATAGTAAGCTATTTTGAAAGCTGGTATAAGACAGAGATTAAGTGGTGGAGACAGAAATGGTAATGAATTACATTATGGGTCTAACTTCAAGACCCAACCTGGTGCTTTCACATCTGTTGGATTATAACTCCCAGAAACCCCCTGTACAGGTGATAAGGGATTCTGGGAGTTATAGTCTAACCTGCCTGGATGGCTTGTAGAAGTTTGCTATATGGAGTGGAGAATGAAACAAATATGGAAGACTGGTTGGTAATCATACCCATATCAAAATGGAAGGTTTTCTAATCCAAGTATGGGTTTTGCAACACAAATGGTAATAGAGTCCAGTATAGGTAGAGCTCATTCTGTAATTTGCTAATATGTTTGATCTTCTTGGCATTAATATCATTTGGTCTATTTTTACTGCACTGTGGGTAGGTACTCTAGCACTTAACTGTGGATGAAATCTAATGTTAGCTTTTTTTTTTCTTTTTGCTTGCTACTTCCCAGAATGCAGAAACAGCAAGAACGGTGTCAGATATTTACAGCTATCCTGTTCGCATTTATTTTCCTCCTAGCAGCTGTGAGCACTACTGAAGCTGGCAAAAAAGAAAAACCAGGTAGGGGTGCTATTAATTCTATTACTAGATGTTTAGAAAGGTGGCCGAAAAATTGCTTTCTCTTTCCATGTATCTTTTATGCGTGTGTTGACAGTAAAGCTGTTTTTGGAAGACAAAGTAAACCAACCAGGGAAGGGAGATATTAAGGGGGTGTCATCCCACCCTTTTAATGGGCAGATATGGAAAGATTTTTAAAAAAAATCTAATCCAGGGATAGGCTAACTGATACCTGGTAGTTTGCACTGCAGTTTCCCCTAAGCCTCAACCAGCATGACCAATGGCCAGGGAAGGGGGGAGGTGCAGTCCAAAACATGTGGACGGCACCAGGATTCATATCTCTGATCTAATCCAACTCTTCACTGTGGGGATGGGCAACTGAAGAAGAGAAGAGAACCCATTTTAGCCCACATACTCCTGCCGCTTGGCAGGCCCTTCCTGCCACAAAATCAGTCTTCTTGTGGCTGAAAGCAAAACCAGAAGGGATTTGTGGTTTCTAGTTTTGGCCATTTGTGCTTTGTGTGCTGTGTTTCACTACTCTAGGAGGCCTCCAGGAATGCCATTTGGGAGCAAGAAGAGGGGTTTGGGGTTCAAGGAGACATATTGGGCCTGGTCTGAGGAACCACAAAACCCATGGAGAACTACACAGAGGACAAAGGCTATAATTCCTCCTTCTCTGTTCAGCAGAGAGGCATGGCAATCCATATGGTAGCAATAGCAGTTACATTTCTATACCAGTTATCAGTGTTAAACACTCCCTAAGTGGTTTATAATGTGTTTAGCTAATTGCCCCCAGCAAGTTGGGTATTCATTTTACCGACCCGTGGAAAGATGGAAGGCCAACTCAACCTGGAGTCCTGCTGGACTGAACTCACAACATTGTGGCTGCAGTACTGACATTTAACCACTGTACCACCCCTTAGAGGTCAACTTCTGTTAGTTAAATGACAATGTGCCACACAGGGGTAATATAAAATGGATGTTTTCAGTGTAATGGCTGTTCTTGTGTATACCTGTCTGGGAGTAAGATCCATTGATTTCAATGGGTTTCATCTCAAAGTAAATATACTTGATATCTAACATCCCAGCGGATTATAAAGGCAGCCTAGTGATAATCAGTTCACCAGACTCTTTCTTCATCAACTCAGTATCAAGGAAGACATAAAACTGAGCTTTCAGGTAAAATATCTGAACTGCTGGGAAAATGTCAGAAATCATAGTTTGGCTTTAGGAAACCCAAAATCTATTATGAGATAAACCAACCCACCTCCAGAATTGAGGCTGAGCTCATAATCGCCCTACCTACTAGACCCACACCTAAATTTATAGGAGGTAATTGAGTTTGGAAATTCTTTCTGTTTGATATGTTCAATATGGTGACTATAACATCTCCACCACAAGGGTTCATGGGAAGAGGGAGTTTGCCTTGGATTCTGTCAAATATGTTAGTATGGTCAGAATCCATTGCAACTACATCACCTGTAGATCCTCATGAATGGGATACTGCTGATATGATGAAGTTATAATGGAGATGTTCTGAGTGAGGTATATCTATTGTGATAATTTGATATCAGTAGCTATATTTGCGAGGAAAGGACCGGATCTTAGAAAAGTCTGGGATAGGAAAATTTCTAGGATCCATTCTGATAACATGATCAGGAAAGTGTGACTGAAATCAGGCATGAATTTAATCCAGGTCTGTGTTGAACAGATCCAAAAGGAATTCCTTTAAACATTGAAGAACAGTCAGCCTTCCACATTCATTAGGGTTCAGGTTCGGGACCCTTGCAAAAGTGGAAAAATCACAAATATCAAAATGTATGAGGGGACTGAGACATGGTGGGGAGAATGGACACCCAGAGTCCAAATCAGGTCAGGGAAAGGAGATGGAAAGGGGGTGCTGGGTTTGGCATGATAGCTCTCCACTTCCCTTCATTTGCCCATCTTCTTCTATGTGTGTGTATATGTGTGTGTGTGTGTATGACATTGGGAGAGGGTTTATGGTGTTGAGAAATCAGGCTGTGAGCCACCCTTAGCTGGGTAGGCAGTGACTGGAGGAGGAGGAGGAGGACCAGAGGCAGATTTTGAAAGGACTGCATGGCCTGATTGGAGCTGCCAAGAGGCAGGATTCCCCAGGAAAAGAAGCTCCTGGTGTGCAGGCAGGGGTTGGTAAAACTCACAAATAATAGAAGCTGTAAAAGGTCAAACCAGCAAGAGTGGAGTGCTGATTGCATATCTTGTCCTATTGAATGCTGGTACCCTATTGAATCCTTTTGCAGAGTCTATTGTTTGGTCACGTGGCCCACACTAAGGACTGAAGTTTGCAGATTGGTCGGGACTCATTCTAAGGATATTCAAACCATACAGAGTGACAGACCAAAAAACAAAACAAAAACTCACACCTCCACATATAGAGGTTTTTCTGGCTAGGTTGATTCATTCTGCCATTTCCCATGAGTCAGATTCAACAGATGTAAGGATGGCGAGTGGTTTCTGTTTTGTTATGAAATACAGAGAAACTATTAACTTTTTTGACAAACTGCCTGGGGACTTGCTGGAGTGACAAAATGCCAATTTTGTGTTTCATTGTAAATGGCAATGGAGAAATAAGAAAAGATGAATCTGACAGCCTGGTGTAAGGATGCAACTCTTCACTTATTTCATTCTTTCCTGGGAGAATGAAAAATCTGAAGTTTTCTACCCACTGGGTGAGATTAGGAGAGATACTGTACTTTTTTTTTTTCCCCTTGAATATTCAGATTTCAAAACTTTTTGATAAAAAACTTATTTGCACAAGTACTTTGTAATTTGTGCAGTGTTGTGTTCCATGCTGAATACATTTTTGTGTATAAACATTGTAACTTACCAAAATGCTGCTTTTTTGTGCAAAAGAACCCCTGTAAACAAGAAAAAAATGCTCTTCTTTTCTTGTTCAGGAAAAAAGCAATACATGGCAAGTATCTTTTTATGGTTGGATATCTTGTTGTGTCAAGAGGCCAGTTCTCAGTAAGGATGAGAAAAGCTGTGAATATTCTTTAATTCCCTATCCTTGAGTTACTACTGCATTCTAGTAAGGGAGAGATTAGCATCATAGCTACAAAATTTTCCAATTCAGTCAGGTCTAGGCCATATCCTGGCATGGGTAGGAGGGGACTCATTTGCGATGCAAGTGCTCTGGAGTCTCAAGATCATAGCACTTTAACTAGCTTTTGAATTACCAATATATTTTTTAACTACCCTAGTTAAATTGTTGTTTCCCTAGGAAGAACCTTACTCCACAAACATATAATAGGGCATACATAGTGATAACCTGTTATTGACATACACAGGTGTGAAGCTGACACGTGTATGCCTCTTTTTGGATGGGATGTAGGGAGCTATTCTCCAACCCTTTATACACTGTCCCAGGCCTCCCACCCCAGCAGCAGATAAGCATCGGGAAGGGCTGCTTCTGTGGCTTACCAGTGAGGAGGAAAGGAAGTGAGGAAGTGATTGAGATGATGAAGGTGCTGTTGATCTAGGCTCTCAAGGGAAGGGAAAGGAGGGTGTCCTCTATCTGTGAGTACATGCTGCTTCTGCCCCACTCATCTCCACCCCAGGGCAAGACCAGCTACTTCTTCCTCATGTAGACTGCCTTCTCCATCCTTCCCCTCCCTACTAGTAAACAGCAGTAGTGACTCTACAGCGGCAAAGATGAGGGGAAGATATGGACAAAGTACTACATTCCACCTGCTTGATGTAGGATCTTGTCCATTATAGTGAAGACTACAATAATAAACATTTACATATTACTTATATGAATTATCAAAGAATAGTTTGGGGTCCTGACTAGCTGGAGAGCCTACACCTTTCTCAGAGGCCCTCATATGTTTTCCCTGGGGTTAAATGTCAAGGCTTTTTTTGGAGAGGGGGGCAAGAGTAGGAAATTGAATAGTTGGATACCCTAAAGCTACCAGATCCCTTCTGATCTCAGAAGCTAAGCTGGGACAGTCCTGGTTAGTACTTGGATGGGAGACCACCAACAAATACCAGATGCTGTAAGTTATATTTCAGAGGAAGAAAGTGGCAAAACCACCTCTGAATATTCCTTGCCTAAGAAAACCCAATGATATTCATGGGGTCAGTATAAGTCGGCAGGAAACTTGAAAGTGCATGCATACATAGAACCAGTCTCTGTGTCCTTTTGGCATAAGAACACTCTTCACAATATGTGTCTCCATCCTATTTTCAGGGACCTCCAAGACCTCATTTGCAAGGAGCTAGAAGCCCCCCCCCGCCATTCCCTCACTTCCATTCATACACCTAAATATGGGTCCAGTCCAAAGGGGTTCCTGCCTTTATTTACCATTCCTGTGGAATTTTAGCCAGAACTTAATAAAATCTAAAATGAGACAATGTTTTAGATTCTGTTATTTTGCTGGGCAACCTCACCCCACCAGGGCTGTTAATTACCTCTGCAACCCTGCTTGCAAATGGGCTAACAGTATTCCTTTGCTTGCAACTAGCCTAATGGGATTCCAAAATCCAAAGAACTATTCCAACAGGGCTCATGGGCTTATGCTGCCTGTGGAAGAATTTTTGTTGTTGCTTTTGCTAATGTGTTTTCTCAAACGTTATAATGTAAAACAGAGGTAATGAATATTTACTGCTTTGTTCCCAAGAGATCCTTTTCCTTATTACCTTCTGTTTTGTGCATTCAGAGCATTTGCCAAGGACTTTCCCTTGTCTTCGTAACTATGTTCTCCTGTTTTTTCCTTGTGATTCTTTCCAGAGAAGAAGTTGAAGAAATCAGACTGCGGGGAATGGCAGTGGAGTGTTTGTGTCCCTACGAGTGGGGACTGTGGGCTAGGGACCCGGGAGGGCACTCGGAGTGGAGCTGATTGTAAGCAAACAATGAAAACACAGAGGTGCAAGATCCCCTGCAACTGGAAGAAGCAATTTGGAGGTAATGTTGTTTGGATCTAAGTTAACAGTCTCACTTAGGAGTAGGACTGCAACTGATTGAACCTATTAGATCTCACAAATAAAGCCTTTTAAACCTTACTAAAATGTTAATCAGACAACACTTTAATATATGTGTATATGTTATGCAATAAGAGTGAAAAACAAGAGGTTTAATATAAGTACAAACCTATTTGACTGCACACACAGCTATAGATGTGAAGCATTTAAGGTGACTATTTACATGATCAGATTACTCAGTGTGATCTTGTGGTCTGAGCAGTGGCAGCCCCTACCACACGGATGTCAGGCCAGTCCTGGGCTGACGTAGCAGTCATTGACCTTACTCTAACTGAGGGATAAGGAATTTGTGGTCTTCCATGTACTACTGAACTCCAGTGCCCAGTGGTGTCAAATGTCAGAAGTAGTGGTAAAGAATGGCTTAGTTAGTAGTCTCAGCCCCACTTTAACCCCTGGTTTGTTTTTGTGTTCATTGGCTTGCTGAGGAGTCTGCGTAAATTCTGAAAGTCCAGGGTTTCTTTAAAACAAAAAGTCTCTGACATCCTACACACATTCTCATTCAGTAAGAGTGACTAATGAATGGCTAAAGAGAATCAAGAGGCATGGCCAAAATGATCCAGAATCAGGTTGCTGTTGATGATGGTGATGATACATATAACCATCAGGATCAGCATCATCAAAATCATCCTGGGGCACCTATGTCTGATTTCATCATCCCTTTCTTAAAAAATTAAGAAAAAGCACATTTTGAAAGCTGCATTTAGAAGAGAAGTGCTAGGTCAGGCATCTGCAGCTGCCAGTATCACCACTAAATCCTCAGTGTGCAGTCCTGAGTTTGTACTGGCAACCTCACAGTCCTACATTTGTAGTTGTTGCCCACCCCCACCATCATGAAAACTGACAGCCAAGACAGTGTAGTCTAGACAAAGATATACCTGGGGGCTAATTAACACAGTCAGTCATCTTAAGCTAAGCATTTGAATTATATTGTTAATGGGTGTTTAGTTTTGTTTGGTCAGTGGCATCCAATTCCCTAAGATTCCAGGGGCAGATCCTGGTGGGGTGAGGCTGTCCAGGGTTGTGAGGGGGATGTTTCTGATCCAGAAGATTATGGTAATGTGCATGAAGAATGAGGGGAATCTGGTGAAATCTGGTTAACCAAGTAATAAGGCAGCCCAGAGTCACAACACTGACATGCCACTTCCTGTCTTGCTCAATTGGCATGATGGGCCAAAGTGTGTGTAATGGCAAATGAGACCATTTCTTTTGGGATATGGAGACCATACACTCACCAGTGAATGCAAAGTATAACAGATTTATTAGACTGTAGGCAAAATTTACAGATATTAAATAAAGTTTCCACCTAAAACAAACCCCCACAGAGCAACTCACATCCCCAATGAACAGTTGGGAGCCCAGAGAAACAACAGTGGAGATACTCCAAGGCTGTGGTGTGCAGCCCCTTGCCAGTAGTTCTCATCTGCATTCAGCAACCTGAAGGCAATTGTACAGGCTTTTTTTTTAATAGACCAAAGCCCCTCTGGACTGTGTGCACTCTTGCATTCCCTGTTGATGATACCTGTTGTCTGCTGAACTTCTTGCTAATGGCACTTGTGTCTAATGTGTTCCTCTAACCTAACTAATGATGGTTATGCTGATAGCTGATTGTCTCTGTTTCTGTCTAACAGATTAGGGATGTTAACAGATGGTTGGTTCTTAGCAGCATCCCAAGGCTATGCTGGGTATGAAGTGATGATAAAGGTAGTCAGAAGCCAGGGCTTTCCAAGTACAGTGAAGGCCACAACTTAGCATCACCTGAAACTTCTGGGAGAAATAAGCTAAGAAAGTTAGTATAATGGGCCAAGAAGACTAGAATAATGGGACAATTTTCACATACTATCCTAATCCTCTTTGTATGACATTCTCCTGGTTTTGGCTCCCACCACGGTGCCTGCACCCAGTAACTCCATTTCCAGTTTCTTCCCCTTGCTCTGGCTATTCAATGAACCGAAAACCACAACATACATAGAAACACCATCAAGCTAAGCCAGTGAACTGGGGTACTAGCTGGAAATGGGTGGAGATGGATGCCCAGATTTTAAAGCCACTTCATGCACAGAAATCAAAGGTGTTCCTCCAGTGGCATTTGTTCTGAGATTAGTTTCCCTAATTGGAGATACAGGAAATTGAATCTTATCAACCTTATGAAGAAATCTGTCCTTTACCATTACCAAAATCCAATTCATTAGTACACAGTGGAGTCCTGTGCATGTCTTGTCAGTTCAGTTGGGTTTACTCCTAGGTAAGCTGATGTAGGATTGCTGTCTTAAAGTCTTATTGACTTCATGAAATGGAGATCACAAGAGTTTGAGGTCATATTTCTGCTGATATTATAAAATTCCAGTGAGTTTTGAAGCTCTGATCTCTCTAGGAGCTGAAGATGAGATCAGAGCAAAAGTAGAAAGATGGCCATGTCAGGCTGAGTGGGTTAATTAGCTCATCAAAGTCTCCAGGACAAAGGGAAATGTTGAGCAATAGGGAGTCTGTTGGATGAGACAGTTAAAAGATAAAACAAGGGTGAAACAGTAATTAGGAGCAACGTTCTGTTGCCTTTATTTGTTGGAGATTTCAGCATGTGATCCTATTAAATCAGGCATTTGTCTTCTGCCCTGATTGCGTTTCATAGAGCTCTTAATTATTGATGCACAAAGAAAAAGAAAAGAAAAAAAAGGGAAAAACCTGGTGAAAATACAATATTCCTAACAGGAGATAGTCAGATAAAAAAATCAGTTTCACATCCATATCTTTGGAAGAAAAAGTGCCTATTTAGGATAACATCACATTATTTTTAGTGGCTTACAGATGATATAAACATGCAACATATGGTGCACAGAAGAGGGTAGAGAAGAGATTCACACCAAGGTTCAAAGTCTGGCTCTCCAGTCTTTCCAAAAAATGTGAACAAAGTCAAACATGTTGAGAGCATTTGTTGTGGTTATTTTTAATACTTCACAGGGACTAGTGTACAAAGAGCGACTGAGGAATAATCACATAGTCTGACACTTGAGGAAGAGCCTTCCCCAAATGGAATTCTGATTTTAGCGGAACGAAATCAGGAGAAATGTTTGTGTGCCATTTGCAGCTTGTGGTTTCATATATTGCCTTAATTCTCTACAACTGCCTTCCTCAATCTGGGGCTTCCCAGATATTTTGGACTGCAAATTCCATGCTGTTGGCTGTTGCTGATGGGCATTGTTTTCAGTACATTTGGAGGACACCAGAAAGTTGCCCTGGAAAAGGTTGATCTAAATTATCGTGAAAATGAAATGCAAACAGAATAAAGCTCATTAGTGTTTGTATGTGCCTTCAAGTCACCTGTTGAGCTATGGCAGCCTCATTAATTTCATGGTTTTCTTAAGCAAGGAATGCTTATTTACACTCCTTCAGTTTTGACATTTGTAGGATTCCAAGGCATTCCAAAATAAATTTTAGTGATGTTATCAGAATTGTGGGACAGAGATGTTTTCATAGAATCATAGAAATGTAGAGTTGGAAGAGACCACAGGGGCCATCCAGTCCAACCCCCTGCCATGCAGGAACACCCTCAAAGCACTCCTGACATATTACTGTTACCTTCAAATGATGCCTCTAGCATTCATGGATTCACATAAGTAGGAGACAGCAATACGTGTATGCCATTTGTTTTCTGATGTCTGTGGCAGTTCTGCTTTTAGGCTGAAAAAAAAATTGCAGACAGCAATCTGTTGGTTAGTTAGTCCCAGTTAGAATAGACCCATTCAATCAACTGTTGAAAGGTGAGTCAACAAGTCAATAAAGGCCATTGATTCAAGGGGTTTACTTTAATCGGTAGTGACAACAGGATTAAGGGCAGAAGCTGTTTATGGCTTCACTGTTTGCAGATAATGTTCTGTCTGTAGCTTTCTTTGAGAAGAGGTGCTTGAAATCATACCCACAGAAAGAAAAATAAAAACAAATTCACCTCTCTAAAGCAGAATGCAGAACGCCAGATCTGAAAAAGGCAAGTGAAGAAGAAAAATCCCTTAGGACCAGCTTGGAAGAAATTCCTCAGAGCCACATCTGTTAAGGCCCTACCCTGCTTCTCATGGTAGATGTTCACATGATACAGGTAGATGCTTACTGATGAAGGGCCTAGTGTCCTACAGGCTGATGGAGAGTCTCTAAGATACGTGAGTTCTGCAGGTTGTATAATATAGTTATTAGCAGTATTGTTAAGTAGCCATTGTTAACTCCTTTCATTTCCTGATAATAAAATGTTACGTGCTCATTTATTCTTTACAGCGGAATGTAAATACCAATTTCAGGCATGGGGGGAGTGTGATCTAAATACGGCCTTGAAGACTCGAACTGGGAATTTAAAGCGAGCCCTACACAATGCGGACTGCCAGAAGACTGTCACCATCTCAAAGCCATGTGGGAAGCTTACCAAACCCAAACCTCAAGGTAACACTTCTTTGGAAATTGTTGCAGAGGGGCCTCTCCCAGTATTGTTCCTAAGCATGTTCACATCCTTGCCTTGACAGGAAAAAGACCATAATCTTAGTAGTACAGTATGGGACTTCTATGGTCCAAGGCTTAATTCCAAGCTTCTCTCATTAAAGTGATGTAAAATAGCGCAAAATACTGATGACTTGCTGACAGTCAAAGTAGACAATATTGGTTCCACCTGTCAAAGAACATAAAAAGATCTACAGTGGAGCAGACCAAAGTCCTATGTAGGCCATTTCTGCACTAAACCACTATTATTCCACTTTCAACATCCTATGGAATCCTGGGGTCTCCAGTTTAGGGAGAGGCATTTAGAATTCTTAGCCGTAGAGCTTTTTGGCCTTAGTAAACTACAAGCCCCAGAATTCCACAGGATGTTGAAAGTGGAATAATAGCACTATAACAGTGCAGTGTGGTAATGGACTTCATCCATCATTCTGTTTCCATCATGGTCAACCAAAGGGCACTGGGAAACCCACCATGAGGACATGTGCTTTACAGCAACTGATAGACATACTACTTCCAGTATTTGAGGCAACATAAAGTCATCATGACTACTACCTATTGGCCTATTGATGGCCCATCACTACATATTCTGGCATATGTATTGCATGAAGTAGTGCTTCTTTTTACCAATCCCACTAAGCACGACTCAGTTTCAATTATTATCAACTGAGGAAAACAGTTTTCCTATCTACTTTCTCTACACTGAACATAAATTTATACATCTCTGCGGTTTCTCTCCTTCCTTATTTTTTAGAAGCTAAATATTATAATCATAAGGGAGTTACTGAAATCCTTTGATCATTTTTGGTTGTCCCTTTCGGCAGGTTTTACTACTCTACAATATCCTTGGTCAGGTTTGGTGACCAAAACCATACATACCAGATGTAGTTGCATCATAGGTTTGGATCAGGCAGTGTAATGTCCACAGTTTTATTTTTGATTAATCATCTGATTCTATCCAAGTCATATGTTAAGTGGATAAAAGATTAACATGTGGGCTGCCAACCAAGGAAAGTGTTTTAATGACTCAGCTATCTGCCTTCAAACAACCAAGTGACATAATTGATGGACTAAGTATCCAAATGTGCTTATGTGTATTCAATTTAAACAGAGTAATGGTGACCCAAAAAGGTGCTGAGTTGTTTTTTTTTTATAAATCATCTTTGTTAAGTAAAAACAAAACATGTTATATTAAACATGACAGGACTTAAAATGCTATTCTTCTACTTTCTCCCCCATTAAAATCACTTCCCTGTTTCCTTCAACTATAAATGTTTAACAACTTATTATAATTAATTCCTATTTTATCTTATTACTATTTTTCCTTGCATACTTTAATTACGATTTTGTTGTCAAATCTTAAATCCCATAGTTACAGTATCCTTGTTTCATCTTCTCACATGAACTATGAAAGGCTCCCAAGATTTCAAAGATAATTTTATTTGAGTTCTCTTTCATAAATGTTGTTAATTTATCTAATTCTCTAAACCCATTACTTTACACAACCATTCTTCCATGAGTGGTGTATTATTCCTTTTCCAATATTTTGCATATAATATTCTTGCTGCTACTATCATGTAGCTAATTAATTTCCTATACTGTCTTTCTATTTTACTTTCCCTATCCATTATACTCAATAAGAACCATTCTGGTCTAAACACTGTGTCCCTGTTTAGAACTTTTTGCATCCTTTTCCAAATCAATATATATTTTCTCGCTTTTGTATATTTCCACCAAATACAATAAAAGTTCCCTTATGTTTGTTACATTTCCAGCATTTCCGGCATTTATCATTTATACCATTATATATTCTACACAGCTTACTAGGGGTCATATACCATTTGGTACAAATTTTCTTTAAGCTTGTTACAACATGAAAATTTCAACTCCCTCATCCATATTTCCTTCTCAGGTGCTGTTTTGATAGTTTAAATAAGCAAAGAAATCTTTGTTAGAGATGAAGGGATTTTTCTCTGTCTGATTCCTATAACATATGAGAGTCAAAATAGCCTCAAAACTGAAACCATTTCCACACCTTTCCTCTTCCTGCCCACGTCTCATTGTGGTACTGGAAGTTCCTTTGCCAAGAAGGGATTGTGACAGGAGTGCTTCCCTCTGCACCTAGCTGGCTCCCTGCAGAAGGGAGCACAAATGGCATGCTCCTTTCTTCTGTAGTGCCTCTTTCCTGTGCTGTGCTGGAGAAGGAAGCACACGATCATGCTTTCGCCCCTTATGCATGGCTGGGGGTGATGGGAATGTTGCACAATCATGGGTGCTTAATGGATTTTTTTCCATTAAGTGAATATCCCACAATTGCAATGGGTGGGGATGGGTTGGCAGTAGGACTGTAGTGATGTCATGTGAAAGCATGACTTGCAGACTACTACCGTCACATCCCAATTGACACCATGTGGGAATGCCCTAAGACAGGGCCTGTCATTAGATATAGTGATGCAGCTGCCTCAGGTGGCAAATTCTGGGGGAACAGCAATGACAGCATCCCAGCTGTTCCTCCTGATCCCTCAGCTAGTAGACTTTCTTTCACGGCAAAGCTCTGTGTTCAGGATCAGCTGTTATGCCATCCCAAACACATCTGCAGCATTCAAGTGTGGTGGATGCTCTCCCACTGCTAGGGTTGATCTAAGGTTTGTGCTCCATGCTCTTCTCATGGAATGATGGGAAGTGCTGTATTATTTTGGGACAGAGAAATGTCTTCATTTGACCCCAAGAGGAAATAATACCAAATCATTTTGTCAAGGAAAGGAGGAGAAAGATGTACTGTTTAATATATCAGAATGACAAATGTTCTGATAAATCTGTAGGCTTAATTTACACTTTGGTTATATTTAGAACAATTGTATAATATGAAGGATATTACCTGTCCTTAATGTTCTTTTCTTTTAAATTAAAAATTCTTTTTTATTTAGCACTGTATTTTCTTCTATAAATACTGTTCTATTGCTTTTTGGCATGGGGGTTGGGGGTTCAGAACCCATTCCTCTCCTTTCAGATTTCCCATTGTTTGCTTCCTTCTCTCTTAAGAATATTAGAAGAGCTTTCTTGTATCAGACCAAAGGCCTGTGTAATCCAGAATTCTGTGCACTGCATAGCCAGCTAGGAGACTACAGACAGGATAGCACTCTCCCACTCATATTTCCCCAGGAACTAGTGTATATGGCTTCTTGTACTGTCAGTTATTGACTGGTGCCTATTGAATTTAGGGATGGACAAATCTATTACTTTTAGTTTAGATGGATTTCTTATATCCCCAGAAGAATGTTCATGTCACTCTATCTTTGCATCAGCTTCTGAATGCAGAAGCATTTATCAAACAATCATTCTTGTTAAGTATGTGTGTGTGTGTGTGTGTGTGTGTGTGTGTATATATATATATATATATGGGTGTGTGTGTGTGTGTGTGTATATATATATGGGTGTGTGTGTGTGTGTGTGTGCGCGCGCATGCCTTTTGGGCTCATTTCTTGTAATGTTCATATTTTACATGCACTTTTTCTAGTATGCAGTTTTTGCATGAGCTCTCCTTCTAATATAATGGCTGGAATTCTGTTGGTTAGTCCCAAATCAGTAGTTGAATGGTGAGTCAACACATAGCTAAACCCTATTGGTCCAGTGGTTCTACTCAGAACTAACAGTTGGATTTAGGCCAATGTATTTTTGTGCACAGTTCTCCCCAATATATGCAATTTTTTTGTGCACTCTTTTCTTCAAGATGCACATTTTAGCGAATACTTGGTGGGGTTGCAAAATTCTGAAAAGTGCAGGTGTTGGCACTGAAGTACTTTCTTATTTATTCAGCTTATAAGTGTCAATATGCACCAAAGTTTGTGCCAAAAGTTTACACTAAAATGCAAATATGCTAGACGTCTCTAACAATTCTTGGCTGCATCAATAGGAGTATGGTGTCTAGATCGAGAGAGGTACTGGTACCACTCTACTCTGCTTTGGTTAGACCCCATCTTGAATACTGTGTCCAGTTCTGGGCACCCCAATTCAAGAAGGATATTGACAAACTGGAGCAAGTCCAGAGGAGGGTGACCAAAATGGTGAGAGGCCTAGAAACAATGCCCTATGAAGATAGACTTAGAGAGCTGTGTATGTTTAGTCTACAGAAGAGAAGGTTAAGAGGGGACATGATAGCCATGTTTAAATATTTGAAGGGATGCCACGTAGAGGAGGGAGAGGACTTGTTTTCTGCTGCTCCAGAGACCAGGACAAGGAGCAATGGATTCAAGCTACAGGAAAGGAGATTCCACCTGAACCTCAGGAAGAACTTCCTGACAGTCAGGGCTGTCCGGCAGTGGAATCTGCTGCCTCGGAGTGTAGTGGAGTCTCCTTCCTTGGAGGTTTTTAAGCAGAGGCTTGACGGCCATCTGTCGGGAGTGCTTTGAGGGTGTTCCTGCATGGCAGGGGGTTGGACTGGATGGCCCGTGTGGTGTCTTCCAACCCTACATTTCTATGATTCTATGATTCTATCCCTACTGTGAACAGCCTTATCCTCTATTGATTTATCAAGTACCCCTTTTAAATTTCTATTTCATATCAACTCCATATATCTTATACTGTGTTGATTGATTTTAGATTCTGAATCTCCAGGCAGAGGATAACCATTTTACAATTTTACTGTCCAGTGCCATGTGATTTTTGGTGCCTTATAGTAATAATGATAAAAATGGATATTTGGCATAAGTTCAAAACTGAAAGGTGGAACAATGTGAAACAAGCATGTAGATGACCCTTGAAACATAATATTCTGTTCATCTGTAGACCTCTCAGATCTGAAGTTTTCAGAGTTCTTTGGGGAAAGAGCCAAATCTTTCATCCTCCCCCCACTACAATACCAACTACCTGTAAACCTTAATATATAGGGGAAGTTTCACCGACTACAAAGGAGCCCTGGTTTGTTATGAAAGCCCATTTAAAAAAGAGCCACAGCCAACCCTCTGTTTTCAGTGTCCGAATGTACAGTTGAATTTGCAGAAGACTATGCCTATATCAGAGGTGGTGGGCAACTATAGCTCTACAGACAGTTTTGGACTGTAGGTCCAAAAACATCTCTAATTGTCTATTGTGGCCAGTTTATTGTAGGCCAAAACCGTGTTGAGGACCTAATTAACTCATCCTGATTAATCTGATCACAGATAAAGTGAGACCTCTAGCTGTGTGAAGACAGAGCTTCATGTATACAATGGTACATATGAGTATCTTTTCAGACCTTGCCATCAGGGCCAGCCCTATCATCAGGCAGAGGGAGATTTTCTCCTAATGAATCTGAGATACCATGAAAGAGTACCCATTATTTCCTCAACAACTTCATGTTGATGTATTGTTTTTCTACCAAAATTAAAAGAGAGAAAATCAAGGAATATTTTGTCTCAAATGCCAAAATAACTTTTCATACCTTAAGTGCTACTGCTACTACACCTCAGGCAGCAAAATATCTTTTGTCAAACTTCCTTATAGCAAATATGTATAGATTATGGATGACCCTGCTGATATAGTGGTGGTTCTTTGCTCCCCATGAATGAGCAAGGGGTATCTGAAAAGGACCCATATGCTTGCAAACATTGCTTTGGTTCACACTTTTTAATGTCCTATTTGAGTATTAGATTCATGCATTTGTAACTACAGGGAGTGGGCAAATGGAGCTTCAGCCAACCCAATTAGCTCTTCCACAATGCCCATGCGTCAGGGGGAGAGATCTACAGAGAAGACCATGTATAGATTATCCCTGTTATATACAATCCCATGCCATCTGTGTGGGAAAGTTTTGCTTTATTCCACATTTACATTTTTTGATAATCAGCCTTCCCATTCTATCCATGTCAAATGGGTAAAAACCTGCCTTTCAGGAGTTAACTCTCTGGGCTGAATGGACAAATCTGACTACTTTAGTTTCTCTTATGTTCACATTATTCTCACCTGAAGTATGAAGAAATTCACACTTCAGGTCATGCTAGTTGGAGGATTCTGGGAACTGTAGTCCCAGAAGTAACATTTTTGGGTGCTGCCCTTAACATGTAGGCTGCCCCATATGTGGATCATGGAAGAGCCAATGCAAATATGAGTTCAAGACCAAGGCCAATGGATCTGATCCCTCTCTCACCTCAAGTAGTTCTAGTCGTGTAAGCTTTTTTGCTGAATGGAAGTTTAATGTGCAGGGTTTTTATGAATCTGTGCTTATGTGTTTCGGGAGGGGGGGAGTAGCACTGATGGCAGATTCTTTCCTCTGACTCACAACAGAATGAAGAGGATGGAGTCCTTACCTAACAGGTTGCATATGTATTAGGAAAACTCCAAATGTACAAAAACCGCTCACATGTTGGTGTAAACCATCTTTTTTGTGGGGTGGTGACGGTGGAAGTATAAGTATAGCCCTTATTCTTCCTGGCGAGTAGCTTATTCAAAAGACTTGTAAAAAATGAGTACTAACTTGTTTTTTACAAGTCTTCCAGTGTATTATGACAGGTGGCAAGCAAGGCAAAATGAGAACGATGGGCATTTAGGTGTATCTGTGCTTCATCTAAATATTAATTTGCAATACAAAGTCCTAGCACACACAGAGAAATTTGCTCCACCACAGGCATACCTGTGTCAACTCAAGATAAATATGCTTTTTTGTATCTATCTGTGTTCTAATTAATGGAGTCTTCTAATGAACTCTGCAGCTGCAGCAGGTGTGTGTGCGCAGAGACACTGATAGCGGGAGATGAGCCTGGGAGGTATACCGCTGTGCCTGACACAAGCTATCTCTTGTCCTTCGCAGAAAAACACAATGCTTGGCTGCTTACTTAGGGCTCAGAGTTGCTGTTGTTACCTGAAAAGCAGAAGAGCCTAATCAAATGTTGGATTACTTGCTTTCAATAATGAGACAAAAATGAGATGGAAACAGATGGAGGTGAGAGCCCTCCACATCAAATTTTCTACCTTCAGGGAAGATATTCCATACCCAGTGATAACTGTCACACAATTTTAACTCTGTGTTTTATGGTCTCAGATGCTGTCTTAACCATTAAGAAGGTAAATGAGGTTAACTTCTCTTCTTTCAAAATGCGGCAAAGTATCTATGCTGTGTTCTCCATCCCTGTCCTATTGCCTGAATGGAGCTTCTGTCCTTCTGCTCCAAAGGCCTCCCCAGATAGGTCTACACTGTTTACACTGTGCAGGCTTGTATGCTCGGACATTCCTGTGTGTTGTTAAATATATATATATATATATATATATCTAGGAGGTGAGGAATCACCAGAGAATACCCAGTATTAGTGTGCAGGGTATGTAATTTGTGGCTGTGATTAGTGGACAGCGGCCTCATGTGGTTGCCTACAGAACTCCACATGGTTGCTTCCTAGTGGAATAGCCTCTGGGTGTAGATCAGTAGTGAGAATCATATGTCCCTTGAGATGTTCTTGGACTGCATTTCCTTGTGGTTATACCCACTGTAGCCAAGGGCAAGGAGTGCTTGGCACTGCAATAAAGCAGCATCTGGACAGATGCATAGTTGCCACTCTGGCCTTAGATTGCCTCCATCTATCTTGGTTAATCGATACTTTTGTTGATGCCTTCTTCTAGACAAAAAAGGAAGATATAGATTGTTTTCTCTAGCTGCATCTTGCATAAATAACAAGGGCTTCCTGTATTCATGATTCTTTCTCAGTCCTGATGCCTGGCTTGTTCCTTGCTCCTGGCTTGTTATTTGCTAACAAGTTGAATTTGACTTGAGGTGACCTTATGAATGAAAGACTCCAAGATCCCGGCATATCAACTGCCCTCCAGAGAACTTGCAAACACAGGGTTGTGGCTTTCTTGATTGAATCAAACTACCCATCATGCAATCTCCCTCTTTTTCTACTGTTACCATCTTATCCAATGAGTCACGTTGTCTCATGATATGTCCAAAGTGCAACAGCCTCTGTTTAGTCATCTTTGCTTCTAATGAGTGTTTAGATTTGATTTGCTCATAGACCAAGTACATTTCTGCACTGGACTGTTACAGTGCTATTATTTCACTTTCAACATCCTTTGAGGCCCCTCCCTAAATAGCAAACCTCAGGATTCCATAGGATGTTGAAAGTGGAATAATAGCATTGTAACAGTCTAGTGCAGAAACGGCCTAATTCTTCCCTCCCTCCCTCTCTCTTTTAGCAGTCCATGACATCCATAGAACTCTTCTTGAGTACCACATTTCAAATGAATTGATTTTCTTTCTGTCACCTTTCTTCACTATGCACCTCTCACACCCATACGTCTTTTCAACATTGCTTCTAGGTTGGGCCTTAAGTGCTGAGCCACTTGCGCTTTGGTTCTGATTACTGTTTAGATTGATCCTAACTAACCTTAGGCTGATGCCCTACCTTGATAGGTACACATTACAGGAAATGATTGGTACCAATGGGCTAGCACTTCTTCGAGGGGAAGCTTGTTGAGCATTACTCATCATCTTAAGGAATCTCAGTGGTGTTCTGAGAATCTCCTGGGTTCCCTGGAGCACAATTTGAAAACCAGTGTTCAGGATCAGTGATGTACTGTGAATAGTTTGCCATAGGTATGCACTATACTGCTACACCACATTGGCTCTCAGATATCCACACATTCCAAGATATACCTGAGAGTGGCTCAAAAAATAGCTGAAAGTGTAGAGTAAGGAAGGAAAGGAAATTATTTCTAAGGTATTGAATATACTGTCCTTTATACAAGAACTGAGCAACAATGGTTCTGTAGATTTGGACATTTGCTGTAATTATTATGCAACACAGGGAGGCTTTAGGCAGATGTGGTGAAGATTTTTTTAAAGAACTATATAATAGTTAGGAAGATACATTGAATGCTTCAGTATCCTTTAATTGTTCACACTGCTTGCTAAATTATATAAGAGAAGGTGTTCCAAAGAGTCAGCACGTTGTGGTTTCGAATCTGTTAGAGGCAGACAGGCACTGGAAAGCAGCTATGTTGCTACAAAGTGAGAAAGTCATCACTAGGGGCAAATTGATTAACACCATCTGAAATTTATTTTACTAGTCCCAGAAGATGCCTTGGATGTGAAGGGTTGTGGACCTCCAGTTGTGGCTTTAAAAAAAATATCACTAGAATAGGTATGCCCCTTCAAGCAGACTCCTTGTAGGAATAATTAGTAGATCAGAATGGTTGCAGGTTCCACTCATACCCTTTAGCATGTCCTATGATGGCCAATGGGAGCATATATAGTCCATGTGCTTATCTTTGGTATGTTTGCCCCATGTTTGACTTCAGATAACACTGTAGAAATTCCTGTCTCATTCTCTTGTGACTCCTGGGGTCTTTCACATGTCCCAGTTATAGCACTATGATTCCCCTTTAACTACCCTGGCTACATTGTATGGACTCCTGAGGTTTGTAGCCTGGTGAAGCAGTAGAGCACTCTGGCTAAGAATTCTAAATACCCTTCCCTATATGACAGATCCCAGGATTCCAAAGGATGGAATCACGGCAGTGTAGTGTATTCCATCTTGTACTATGGGGCTTAAGAAGGTTCCCCACCACCACAGATTATTCTGGAAAGAGCAATTGGATGTGTTACTCTTATGGAGTAGGATGGTCTATAAATTGAATAAATAAGAAGAAGGAGGGTGACTTCCTATCTGCATTCTGTATAGTCCAAATTCTACAACTGGGGTCCATCTTACCAGTTGGTTTGTCTCTGCGTGCAGAAAGTTAATGGTCTGGTCTGCAGTGCTGTCTTCTATCACCAGATGCTGCTGTTCGCTGTCAAGCCTCTTTCTGTAAGGTACAGTAATGTGCCAATCAACACCAACTGCAAAAACCCCAAATATAAAGCAGCCCACATCTAAACACAGATGCTTGTTTAAAAATAGAGACTGCAAATGTCTGCTCTCAAATGCAGGTAAACAGTAACAGGGGGAAAAAAGTGCACATATTGATTATTTGCAGAGAGTTTTCTTTCTCGGCTTCCAGCACCTGAAATTCCTTTTTCTGAATGGTGACCATGTTCCAAAAAGTGACAGGACTGTATCTTTTGTGTTTTGCAGTTATTCAACTGAATAGCCATGCATATAAGAGAGCTTATCCAATGAGTTTTTATAGGAGTGGGGAAGTTTAGGTGTCTGTGACAGCAAAGATGGAGACAGTCAACAGTGTTTTTCAGCCCACTGGAACACACTGTGTTGAATATCAGCAACATGCACAGAACTGATTTGAAGGATGTTCCTGAAACTAGCCAGAAATTAGTAGGATTCAATTCTAAGAGCAAAGGCATTTTCAAGATATGTGGAAGATTCTGATTTGCTTTGAAAATGTCTCTATTGCAGCTGCCATAGACACCAAGTGATAATGCCACTGTGCACGGGCAATACTTGAGAATGAAACATAGCCTCCTGGAGTGTTCCTGGGACATCCCTAGATATCACTAAGATACTACTGTGTGTGTACCAATTGCATCCATGTGATTGGTAAGCAATAAAAAGCACGCTTCTGGACCAAACCCGTTTCATAGAAGATGGCCTCCTCTTCATGACATATCCAGCCAGCTAGTATAAACAAGGATGGCACATTGTACTGGCACTACCTCTCAGCTACCTCATTTGTGGATGAACTTCAAACCAGAAATCGATTCCCCTTTTTGGAAAGTGTCCCAGTCCATTTGTTTACAACTGTTTGGCTCATTCACCTGGAGGCAGAAAATTTCAGGGCTATTGCCAAGACTGATTGCTTACTTTTGCCACTCAGCTTGCAGAAGACTCGTAAAAAGTCTTATCACTGCTGCTTTAGTGTATTTTTAAAATATCACTATTGTGATCTGAAGGATATTATGGATGTTTTATTATTTTATCAGCTGCGTGTGTTACAGAATTCAAAGAAGGAAAAGATATTAACAATATTTAGTGAATGAGTGAATGAATACATACAATGTAAAAGCCATCCGAGTTGGTAGCTATCACTACATCTTGTGACAGTGACTTACAGAGTTTAACTATCTGCAGCTTCCCTTTATCTGTCTTGAATCATCCACTATTCCACTTCAGCAAATGACCCTGGGTTTTTAGATAAGAAGTGAGGTAGAAAATCACCCAGTCCACTTTTTCTGCACCATATATAATTTTATACATGTCTATCATGTCTCCACTTATTCACTCTTTTGTAGATTACACAGCTTTATACATTTTTACCTTTTCTCCCTTTTCTGAGCATTTCCCAGTTCAACAATATACTTTTTCAGCTGACATGGCTAGAACTACTCAGAGAATTGTACATATGGCATAGACAGCTAGGGAGCCAAGTTTGTTCTGAAAGCTTTGACTTCACGCAGTTTGAGTCTCCTCTCCCTGGTCTTCTCAAAGATTACCCTGTGCCCTTCTTTTTAGCTTTGTTACCTTGCACATATTGGGAAAGGAAGTTTCCTATGTGGGGAGTCTTCTCTACACATGGGGGCCCTCTATGTGATTTTGAACCTTAGAATAGCATGTTTTTAAGTCATGTAGGGAGCCTTCAATGACAACAGAATTCCTCTTGCTGGAGAGGGTTGTATTCTCAACATACTGAAGATGGCAGGATGCAACACAGAGATTGGAACTAGCCTACTTGCCTCCCACTCTCCATTTCGAGATGGGGAATATAACACCTTCAAGGAAACCACAGCCCTGTGTCTGCAGGCCCTGAACAAGACATTTGATGACTGGGGATCTTCAATGTCACTCATCCATGTGGTTCCTATAAGTCCAATCTTACTTGATGGCAGTTGACAGCAAAAACATAATTCCTGAACAGGGTTCTAGTTGAATAGGCAATGTGGTCTTAAATGAAAACAAAGATTTCTGTTCAAAAAACCCAGTATTTAACAATTTCCTGTTTTGTATTTCATGGACGACACCATATTGAAGCCTTTCCTGAAGATCTGCAACTCTTAGGAAAAACTTTTCTTTTTCCCAACATGCTTGGAACTTTATTAAATACTAGCGTATTTACCCAGCATTGTCCAGGATTTTATTTTCTCATTAGGTAATACTTGTTAGAAATACCTTAGGAATTACCTTACCTTGCCTTAGGAATTAGATGCAGTTGAAATGCACAGATTTGAGATCCTGTGTCTCTAATTCCCCAAATTGTCTTGTCTAGTACCTCTCTGGAAATTTCCCCCATATTCCCCAATCCAATTTATATTCAGAGTTATTAACATACAGTGGTTGGTTTCCTGAGGGAATACACTGCCCTCTTCCTCTTTCTTGCTGCTAGGCCTCATCTCCATAGCAACCGGCCTATTCAGAGCTCTCTGGCTGAGAATTCTAAACGCCTCTCTCTGAACTGCCAACCATAGGATTCCATAGAATCTTTTTACACAGCCAATCATATGAGGTCTTCGCCTGCCTGACACAAACAGATAAACTCACAAACGAACTTTGAATTTTATATAGTAGATGTACAGCACAAAACTTTTGACTCACCTCAACAAAAGTTAAGTTACTGAAGCTTATTGACAGTGGTTGGATTTTTCAAGATATGTGTTCACTAACTTTAAGTGATGGTTAAGGGCAATAATTTCCTCTTCCTCTAGTTCTTAACCTGGAGGTCAACCCATCTGATGGCCACCAAAGACATGGAGATGTACATGATAGATAGACTGACCACCATCTGGCCCTTCATTTATTACCATTCGGAAACCCCTGGTGAAGCCCAATTCAGCTGCACCTTTCTTGCCCACAATGATTAGGTGTCCAAGAAGAACTTCATCAGAATTCTGTGCTTGAGAGAGCTGAGCAATAGGTTTCTTAGGTACCACTAGGAAATGTGTTGGAGCTTCTGGAGAAATATCATGGAATGCAAGGCACTTCTCATCCTCAAAGATGATTTTGGCTGGGATCTCTTTGTGGATGATCTTCCTGAAGATGGTGTCCCTGGCTGGGCCAACCTGCACCTTGCTGATTTCATTGGCCTTGTCTGCTTGCCCCTCTCACTCTGGGGCTGAGGAGACACAACAGGAAAAACTTTTTGTGGGCATAAGCAACTGCAGTGTTGTAGAAGAGGCAGGAAGAAATGGATGTAACTCATTGTTCTGTTTTTCAGACATTCAAATTGTGGAAAATTCGTCCTCATAATGAATGACAAGGCATTGTTTGGGTTATTCAGTGTATTTCATCACCAAGGGAAATTGTTCCTTGTCTTTCACTATCCCTTTTAAAAGCATTTCAAATTAAGGTTTTGACAATAAGCAAATATGTTTAGATATGACATCTTGAAAATTAGGCAGTTTAAAACTTGTATTAGGCTTGTTAAAGACTTTACCATAATCAGAAAATGGTGGGCTTTTTAACATGCAAGATCTTCCTCAATCTGCTATTTTTATTCCTATTATCTTCTTCTGTGATGACTGTGCTTCTGAGTCTTTAATGTAGCTCATTAGAAGCGCAGAAGCAGGTAGCCTATTCATTAGCAATTCAGAAGGTAGAGAAATAAAATACAATTAAGACACAGGAATTTGGCATTTTCTCATATTATTTTGGCAAGCAGCTGCTTAAAGGAGCAATCTCTTTCATGTACATTTGTTTATATACATGCAAATGGACAGTGATAAGTAAGTCTTCCATCAAAAATTGGAGAAGGCATGTTTGAGGAATCTAATTTTCACAAATCTCAGCATGAACCAGCTAGATCCACATCTCTTGGACTAATATGTGGATCAGAACTTAGTATTCCACCAGATTTTGCATTGCCATAATGTTCCCATTCTGTTTGTGACTCAAAAAACATGTCCAGATATATTTCAATCTACATTTGTTCAATCTACATTTGTTGTTGTTATTGTTGTTGTTGTTTGTGGTTGTTATTGTGTGCCTTCAAGTGTTGGGAGTTAGCAGAGTGTTGGCCTTTTGGGGGAAATTTTATGAAAGCTAAATCTATTAGGAATCAGCCTTCTTTTAGCAAAGTTGCAGAAAAAGCATGTCCCAATCTCTGTGTGGCTTCCCTGAATTGAGACATACTTAGAAAGCAAAACATGACAGGCAGTTTCAGGTTACAAACTTTGAAAAGTTTATTAATGAATTTTACAATCACATATGTATTGGAGAGCCTATATCCTAACTAGCTAACAAAAAGATTAGGTAAGATAGAAGCTTCATTCTTAACTCACCACCTTCTTGGTGGAGAGGCGAAGTATGGTCAGAGGGAACAAACTGGAAGCAAAATGGCGAAGAGGGCAAAGAGAGAGAAGCGTGGTCTTTTATGTGAGGCCAATGAAGCCAGGGTCTATTCACATGGTCTGGTCACCCAGATACCATAACCATGCATTTAAGTAACACAAAGAACAAGATTTGAGGCTTTAGGTAGGAATGCAAAAGGCTTTGGCATGCAAAGGAAAAAGAAACTCTAAGCTAGTTAAGCACCACTTGCCTTAGAACAATAAGCAGGGCAAAGAGAATGTTAGAATTTTCCAACAGCCAAGTTGTTTCCAGCTCATAACAACACTAAGGAGAGCCTATCATAGAGTTTTGTTTGTGAGGAGGGTTGTTACTCCTTTCCTCCAAGCCTGAGAGAGTGTGACTTCCCCAAGATCACCCAGTAGGTTTCCATGGCTGAGTGGGGATTCGAACCATAGTCCAATGCTCAAACCACTATCCCATACTGACTCAATCTATTCATTACACACAATAAGCTAATAAGACTTATTTTGTGCAAATTTTGCATTTCTTTTTTAGCAGAAAACAGCATTTTCTATGTAGAGAATAATACTTCTGCACAGAAATATTATTTCCTGGGCAAAAAATGCTGTTTCCTACACAGATACTGCTGCTTCCTATGCAAATCAACCACATGCACAGTGCAGAATAAATAGCTAATTACAGCATCTCTTGTGCAGGAAATAATATTTAGTAATATTTCTATGTAGAATAATAATATAATATATAGAATAATAATAATATTTTTATGTAGACAAATGTGTTTGTTTTTCCCTATGCAAACAAGTGTGAATTTTTCACAGAGTTAAGTTCTGAACTGCAAATATTCCTGTCAGTCCAGGATTCTTCTTGTCATGGTATCTCAGCACTGGAGAAACCATGCTGCACTCCACTCTTCTCTGGTCTGCGTCACTTCCACTCTGTTCTCCATCACCATCTGGCTAGCAGCAGGTAGACCAGATTAAGTGCTCCTTATCCCATCTCCTAAGTAGGTGAGAAGGAATAATCCCCTCATTTCATTTTCACCTTTTAGCTAAGATTTCTGTCATTTCCAAACAGGAAAATACATTCTCTCTCTTTCTCTCCCTCCCTCTCTGTGTTTTTGCATAACAAGCTATAAGCAACTGTGCTTGGTACTTCCATACCACTTACTGCATAACACTTAGGCCCTTTCTGTGCCCTACCTTTTTGCAAAGTCTTCCAGTGGGGATCCCGGCAGCAGCTCTGCTGGGAGGGAAGAGCAACGGCAGCACTCCCCTCTGCACTGGCTGGCTCCCTGTGGAAGGGAGCATCATGGCCATGCCTCTTCCTTCCGCAGTACAGCCAAGTACTTTCCCAGGCTACTCTGGGACAGGAAGGACAGCCATCATGTTTCCGGGGCTTCCTCAGGACAGGTAAGTGTGCGATGGTGGCAAGGTCACATGTCATTGACAGGGAAACCAGTCAATGATTTAATCCGAGATCATGCCACCTGGGGACAGAAGAAGGATGGGACTGCAATGATGTCATGCAGAAGCATCATCACAGTCCTGTCCTTTTCCCATCCTCATGGTGGGGTGGGAGAGTGCTGTGGAAGGGGCTGCCCTGACATTACTGGGACTGTCTGTAGGTCTCAAGTTTTGACCTGAAAACTTCAGGACCTGATACCAATCCTGAACTGGTTTGCAGAGAAGCTCTTGAGCTAGTTTGTTTCTGGATGTTTATTTATTCAGTGGCCATTTTAGACTTGTAAACAAAGGGCTTCTCAAAGTTCTCAATGCTGTCTGTGAGCAGAGAAATTTGAGGAACCAAATTTATCCAGGGGAGGAAGAGTTCTCCCACAGTTTCTCAAGACAGGGGACGTCATGTTAACAGTGGCCCAGCCAGTGGTGGAGCTTGGAGTGTGTGTGTGTGGGGGGGAGGGCTGGAGGGGGCCGGGAGGGGGGCTACGGCAGGGGGACATGGCTGCTGTGCATGGGAGCATGGCTGCAATGCATAGGGCGTGGTCAGGGCATGCGGGGTGGTGGCTATGGGCTGGGACGCCCCAAAAACACCCAGGGTGAATGGCTCCGATGGCCACCCGTCCCTATGTGACTGGTCCCAGCATCTTTCTTTTCCCTGCCATTTTGTTAGCCTTGCAGGAGGCAACCCTAGGAAGTGTTCTGCCAACTCCTGTAAGCCCTTTTTTTTTTGTCCTCCACAATGCTCTGGACTTCATGTAGTTCAAGAAATATCAGGGAGTAAATGGGATCCCCTACTGCCCTCCCTCCCAAATGATAGACACTATTTCCAGGAATTTCTGCAAAGTGGGCTTCTTTTTCTGTGAGGATAGATTGGGCAGGGTGGGAATGAAAAAAAGAAAAATCTCACAAATCTCCTGTTTGGTGGTGGGGAGGAGGAGGATGCTTTCTGAGAAATTTCATCCCAGCTCTGGTTTTTGTATTCCTCAGCTCACGTGAGCAGTGAAAATGCCTGAAGCTTTTATGCTTATTGTGTTTAAAAAGGGATATTGTGTAAACAAATGTTTATTCCTATTTCTATTCCAAATGGGTAAATTATTTCCCTCCTTTTATGATACTTTCCTTTCCCTCTTTCTCTTTGCTTTCTCCTTGCTTCCTACCCACTCCCACTCTGTTTATCCCCCCACCAGCACCACCTTCTCATCTCCTTCATTCTGTTCTTTTCCCTGTGTAAGCATGTCGCATAAACTTTAAGAGGCAGGTCTCTCACCTGTGGAATAATAAAAGCAGAGCTGCATTTCTTGTTTTAAATTATCTGTAGGTTGAGACCAGACTGCATGACATAATATTCCATACTGCTGTTTTATGAAGTATCTGTGTGTGGGACAGGGGAGAAAAAGTTTTCTGCAAATCACTACATTTTTATTCAAGGAGGTCCTTTTTTCAACCTTGGGGAAAATAGATATTTACACTCATTGTTTTGTATTGTCTGTTGAATTTCCTTTTAACATTTAACATTTCTTTGACCATTTCCGCACTAAACGGTATAGTGCTATTATTCCACTTTCAACATACTGTGGAATCCTAGGGTTTGCAGTTTAGGGAGGGGCCTCAAACCCCAGGATTCCATAGGATGTTGAAAGTGGAATAATAGCACTATAGCAGTCTAGTGCGGAAATGGTCTTTAACATAGGGATATGCTGCCCTTCAAAAAAAAAATTCCTGGGTTGACTTGTTGAAAAAGAAGGTGAACTACATAAATAAAATACAATAAATGGCAGATTTTTAAAAAAATACTTCTACTACACAGTCCTATGATTTGTGGAAAAACATCGCATTACCTCTGCTGAAGCTGGAGAAGGAAGTTTGACTTCATAGGTGGAGACTGACCCCCAAACTCTACCCTTACTACCAGTGGTAGTTGGTGACTCTGATGTCAATGGGACATTATATTTGTTCTGGGTCTTAGTCTGAACTTTAGAGGTACTCTACAAGGTGCTGAGTGTCTTTTGGGGAACAAGATTTTGTACCTTGGATAGGTCCTTTAAAGTTCAGGCTGCACAAATATATAGACAATGTGTGTGTGTGTGTGTGTGTGTGAGAGAGAGAGAGATCTATCTGTCTGTCTGTCTGTCTATCATGCATCTGTTCTTCTCTGTCTCTCCTTATATGAATTGCATACAGTAGGTATAAACAATTTATTATGCTATATATATATATATATATATATATATATATATATATCTACATACACACACATACATATATATATATATATATATATACACATACATACATATATATATACATACATACACACACACACACACACATATATACAAACAATATAAAAATAAAGCATTGTTGATATTAATTATCCTTATTGTAATCAAATATATGAGTAGACGCAAGTCAGGAAATACTTGAATGCACAGCATAACCAGCAACCCCAGCTAATTCCTTTAAAGTTTAGATGAAGACCTGGAGCAGAGCCAGCGCCCCAGTGACATGGAACCAACAGCTGCCACAGGAGCAGGGGCAACAAACCTGACAGCTTTCACCTCAATTGGGAATCCTTCTATTTGAATGCAAGCTCAGCATTGGTCTGATGAGAGGTGGGAGAAGAGGGGGGCTGTTCTTATGTCATTTTTCTTTTTTGTTCTTTTTTAGAAGCATTTTCCTCGCACACAAGCCTAGTCCCTAAAATGTCCAATTGGGGTCTGTCTTTCAGCAATATTGTTTCCCATCTCCACTGCTTCTGTATCTCTCTGTAACTGTTGTCTGTTGCTGCTCTTCCTTCTTCATCTTCTTCCCCCCCCTTCAGCAGTCTTTGTCATAAGCTGAAAGGGTAAACACTGGCAGCATCTGAGGAGTGATAGGGTGGGCAGGGGTGTTGGGGCAGGGAGAAGAGGGACATCACAAAGTGGGAGAACCTCCTTGTCCTCTTCTAGGGTCAAGTAAGTTCTCTGAGAACCCCAAAGATTCCCCAGTAAATAAGAAAAGAAAGGTGGGAGGTGTCATAGCATCGTCTCTTGTATTTATAGGTAGATGCATAAAATCTTTTCTCGTGCTTTCCACTGAGCCATGACCTGCTTTCTTCAGGAGCTGCCTGCTATTTTCAGGATTGTTTCTCTCCCCCCTCTATTTTCTTCTTCTTTCTCTCTAAGCCAGTCCCTGAGACAATAGCTTGCATGCCAAGTAGAGCTGGTTTCTGAGATAGAAAAGATTTTTGCCTAAACCAGACTTCCCCCCTCCTTGCCCGTACACAAACCTTGTCTGCTTTCAAATTCTTTCGTATTCTTTTCCTTTTGTGTTCTTTTAAAAAATAAAATTTGTCTACCTAGAAAGCAGTGTCAAATGTACACAGAGAGTTGATTTTGTTTTCTTAACTTGTTTTATTCAAAAAAAGGGGTTGTTTTCAGGACAGACTCCAGAGTTTGTTTGTTGTAAAAGCAGATGAAGTTCCTGGACAAAATAGCTAAATTACCTTCCAACATTTTGTAGATGAAATGCAAGACATGTGTAGCCCAGGAGTATCAGAATGTGGTCAAGAAGGCAAAAATTATTAGTGAGAAAGAACAGATGGGCTAGGAGAGGCTGCAGCAGTTTGTTTCTGACTGAGCTTGCTGGGAAGGGCAAGATTCTGCCCCCTCTTCTCCCTGCCTCTGAGTGCAACTACTCTTGCCCTTTGAACTCAGTTTGCAATGACTGGAATAAACTGAGGACAGAGAGAGAGAGTGGGAGAAAGAGAGAGAAACTGGGACAGTTTAAAAGCAGCTTTAAAAAATGGGATGAGTGATGATTAATCACAACTGTCCCTGCTGAATTGGAATAGTTGGAAGGTACATGCCTAGAGAGTAGACTCAAACCCAAAATTGCTGCATTTTTCTGCCATTTTCTTGCTCTATATCTGTGGGCACAGAAAGAGCTCTCTTTCTCTGGGCACTGCTGTCCTTGGAAAGATAATATGGTGGATCTGTGCTGTTATAGCTTCTTCTCCTTATACCTATCCAAAGTTCAGAAAAGTGACTGTTTTGTTTTATTAGTTTTATTTTTAATCCCATCTTTCCTTCAATGTGGGATGCAGGTTTTATTAATTTTATTTTTATCCTATCTTTCCTTCAACGTGGGACCCAAGACTACATTAGGTTCCAAATCACAGATTCCTTTTTAAGCCCTGGTCCTACCTTTTCCAGTGCCATGGGCTCTAGCTGGAGGAATCTGGGATGTAAAGTCCAAAGAAGTAACTATTCCAACCTCTCTTCCTACCATTGCCACCCTACCATTAGCTGGATTGAAGTTATAATCTCAGGCAAAGGAGGCTTGGGGACGACGACAATGCAGATTATTTTCTGACTGTCAACTTCGAAACTCTCCAGCTGTTCGACTCTCTAGGATGACACTACCCAACGGTTAAGGATTTAAATCTGTGTAAATTTGATTCCTGCAATGAACAATCTTTTTATTCTTCTCCTTGCTGAAACAAAGTAATCAAAAACTATGCAGTTTTAGAAGGCTGAATAGTATAGAACTTATTCTATAAAACAACAAAAATGCACTATTGTGTGCAGAGAACAACATTTTATTTGTAGAAATGTTATTTTCTGCCCAAGGAATGTTGTTTTCTGTGCAGGAAACTTGAATAAATCCCAGACTGTGAAGATTTGCGCCTATGTAGGATTCTCCTCAACAGGGTTTCCAGACACCCAAGAAGTCCATCTTTTGACAATTTTCCTAATAAGTTTGAGTATTATTTCACTCCCTGCTAACCCATGAGTTAAAAGAACCTAACCTGCTGCCTCAGGTGTGGTGAAGGGTACTATCCTGTCACCAATGTTGAAGTAAGACTGAACCACCCATTCAACTGGCAGTTGTATGTAGAATAGGAAGGACACCATCTTGTCCTCAGGCAGCACAATTACTAACATGCTTGAAAGGCCAGGTGAAAAAGTAAGGAGAAGCAGTCGCAGATCTGGGGCTTCTGTGGTGGTAGGAATCATCAGCAGTTGACCAGCTATTCTTAAGCCTGATGGACTTGTTTGTTCACTTTCCCAAATTATGTGTTGTGGGAAGTACTTGAACAAGGTGAAAGAGAAAGGCTCCTGTGAGCTCAAAACACCCACTCAGCTCAAGAAGCTACCCAACTGATTAACTATGATTCACAGCCTTGGCTTTCCACTTTCTAATCAGTCTCTCCAGGTGCCTGGTAATTCTGCTGGCTCTTTCTTGTCGATGGCACCATTCAGCCACTCTCGCTGCAGAGGCACAGCAGAATTATAAATGAGGAGTTTGCCCATTGCATCTCTGCATCAGACAGTCATTTGCTTTCTTGTAATCAGGAGAGAGGAATGGAATAGGATGACTCATGCAGAAACAGAGGAAGCAGGTTCTTCCAGCACCAGACTGAAATGCCCTACGGATACCTGAAGTAGTATATTTGCAGGACATACAAGCAGATTTCATTTTAAGAAAGATGTAGACAAGTTGAAGCAGGTTCAGAGAAGGGCAACAAGGATGATAAGAGGTATGGAGAATAAAACATATGAAGAAAGGTTGAAGGAGCTGGACATGTTCAACTTGGTGAAGAGGAGACTAAGGAGTGACATAATCACACTCTTTAATAGTTCACGGGCTGTCACAGAGAGAAGAGGGCAGGCCTATTCTCTGCTGCCCAAGAGACAAGGTCTAATGGTCTGAAACTGCAGGATGATTGAAAATTAGAAGGAATTTCTTGACAGTTCAGCAGTGGAACCAATTGTCTAGAGAGATGGTGGAGTATCCTTCTAAGGTCATCTTCAAAAAAGAGGCTGGACAGCTATCTGCTGGGGATGCTTTAGCTGGAGATCCTACATTGGCCAGGGGGTTGGACTCAATGGTCCATGAGGGGCTTTCCAATTCTGTGATTCTGTGATCTTCTCATCAATTTGAAGAGAAGAGGAGGAGGAAATGTGTGAAGCTTATCAGAGCTCTTCAAAGTTCTCCCAGCCTGGTAGCCTTCTCATTTTTGTGGTGATTACCATTTCTCATCCAAAAGCTCCTTTAAAGGTGAGGCATTCAGGGAAATCTAAAATAGTGGCCACAGCCTAATGGAGCTTTGAAGATCTCTGGTAAGTGTCACCCACCTTCAGAAAATCATCCTGTTTTCCTGAAAATGAGAAAGGAAAGACAGCTTAGCCCCTTCTTTTGTCCCTGTTGGGCATTGTGGCCTCATTTTGAAAGCTTTAACCCAGCACCAGTCCCCTGTAAATGAGAGTAATTCTTACACCAGAGTGAGGAAGATCTGAGTCTCCCATCATCCTTGGATAAGTGGGTTGAGACTGATGCAAACTGGGGTTTTAAACTGTCTGAAGGATCACAGACTGGCCAGCCATATCTTACTAAAAGTGTTCTTTTCATGTGTGTCAGAATGAAATATTGCACCTATTTTAATTTAGTAAGTCAAAAGCATACTTCCTGTACCATAGGTTTGGAAAACATATTGTATTCTTTCACTGGAATGTGGCTATAATCAGTGCTGATTTATAATGGCCCTTGGGCTCTCTCCATAGATTCTTTCCCTTTCCTTCCTAACTTGGAAGAGATCGAAAGGACATCTGCCAATTCTCTTAAACTATGGCCCTTACCACATGACATTGTCATCCTGGCATGGCAACGCATTGTTCCCAATCAAGGAGGTGTGCCATCACATTATGTCATTGCTGACTATGTGCTGTCGTGTCCCCATCCATTGTAAATGCACCCTATACCATTACTGGAAAAAATCCAGTAATGGCCCCCTTCCCCACTATGATTCTATTGGCTGTGGGCATGTGGTAAGGGCTGAAGCACTTGATAGCACTTCCTTCCACAGTACAGCGCAGGAAGAGGCAGGGAAAGGGACTTGCCATTGATATTGTACTGTGGAAGGAAGAAGAGTGTCCCTAAACCTACCCATCTGGCAGCCAACCAGGTGGGTGGGGAGTGTTAAGGCTCCAATCCCATCTCAGGCACTGCCAGGATCCCATCAGGATGACACAATATCAAGGCATGGTATGGAAAGGGCTACATGGGGATCTTCTTGGACATTCTGTGCACTGTTAGGCTTATGGAATCCCTGGAAGTCTTAGGAGAATAGTAAATGCCCAACTCTGTCACCCTCTAGAGACAACGCAATTTCTGATGCACTTGTAATGCTTTTGTTGTTCTTTTTGTGTCAACAGAACCCAAGAAAAAGAAAAAAGAAGGCAAGAAACAGGAGAAGACACTGGAATAGGGAAGCTGTGCCAGATGGCACAGAAATGGGATTTCTTCGAATGTAATCGGTTAACAAGTCTCATTGACACCTAGGCATTTTATCCAGAAGTTATTTATAGCTTAATTGTACAGTAGGGAGAAATAAACATGCAAATACACTCTCTTCTTCTTTTTTTATTTTTTATTCTAGCACAGCCTCCCCCAACTTGGCACCCTTCAGTTGGGTTGGATTACAACTCCTGCCATTTCCAGTGTGATGGATGGGGACAATGGGATTTGTAGTAAAGCCACACCTAGAAGGTGCTGAGCCATGGAAGGCTTTTCAGTGTATACTCTTTACCTTTGTAGAAAGTCTGCAATAAAAGGCAGTAATGTCATTTAGTGTTATGGTAAATGGAAAAAAAGAAGAAGCATAGATTCCTTCCCAAATCCCCCATTTTTTTCCTCAGAGTCCCATCTTTTAAGGCCGGGGTCTGCTTGCTAAGGGCAGGGTTGGTAACCTGCATAGAATTCCCAAGTTGTATTCTATCAAGGTTCTATGACATCATAATGATATGTGTAGATGCTGTGGATCCTGGTAACCTTATGTGTAAAACAGACTACCCCATCCTGTTTTTACGTTTTTTTTAAAATAGCAAGTGTGGGTCTCTATCCCCAGATTGTATCTGCACTGAAATAACTAACTTGGCTGTAATTTACACCTTTTAATAAAACAATTTATGGCTCTAGTCTACAATTCTTCTTATGTGCTTCCTGAACATATTTCAATTCAACATGAAGGACTTAATGTATGGTAAGTACACAGATGTCTTTGCACCAGAAACTTTGCTTTGCATTCTCTCACCATAAATTGTGTCACTAAAGCTGCAGGACATGCTTTATTTTTAAAATGGGATGATTTGGTGTCAGACCTGCTCCTAGGTTGCTGCATTTCCATGTCGATACCATTTGATAGTACAAATGGTACTCCACATTTGCAAAGGTTTGGGGCGCAGAACCCTTGCAAAAGTGAAAAACCATAATTCCCCACACACAATCCCCCTCTCATTCCCCTCTGGACCTTCCCCCTCTCATTCCTTTGCCTCTGACTCTAGCGTTCCTAGGGGGAATCAAAAAAGACAGTCTAAAAGGCTTATCAGTAGTTTCCCCTCAGACAGAACAGAGTGGATTTTTGGGGTTCTAGATACTTCTGGTTACTATCTTGAGAAAGGAGTGGTATAAGTAAAGAGAGCACCTGACCAATCAGCAGCCATTACACACCAGAATATGCAGAGAGGACACACCTTCAGCAATGGATGGGGGTTTTGCTCACCCAAAAGGAAAAAAAGAAACATCCATTTTAAACATAAGCCTGTGGTCAGGAATCCAAGGGAATGGGGAGAGGTTGGGGGGAGGAAAGCAGGTGCCTTGTGAATGAATAATTAAATTCACAAAGGTCAAAATATGGAGGGAAGACTATAGATGTAGTAGTTCATAGTCCATATTCTTAAAACCCACCCACACAAGGATGCATCATTGTATGCAAAGCAAGCTCTACCACCTAAAAGTCTGGGCCCAAAGTTTTTCTAGCGAAGAATCCTTATCTAATGATCAGCTACTGATGAGCACTGGATAGTAGGATTGGGTCTTCCTTGGAGATACTAGCAAGACTAGAACGTCTGCGGAGAGGCTTGGCACATCTGCAGCTCAGTTAATGTGGCCCAGCTGTTTGCACTGAACAATCAACCTCCCTAGATAAGACAGGCAGCAAACACTCTATGGACATTGGAAACAACATTGATCATCTATTCTGTGAGAGACATACAAGCCAGCTCAGTGACTCGACCCTGTTCCTGAATCTAGACTGCTCTTCTGTGCACACACACTCATTTGTTTTGGTTCTCTGGCTTCTGACTGATACCCTGGCTCTCAACCTTTGGACTATCAAACAACCTCCTGATTTCTCATTTCCCCAAGTGCACTACAACAAGTAGGTCATGAGCGGGATGGCCAGTCCCTGTTCCTAGGTATTGCCATTACATAGTTTCTGCCCTCAAAAAGATACATGTTGCTGGAACTGCTCTGCCCCGTGTTGACTTATGTAAAGCCTCTCCAGTGTCTTCTGTTGAAATATTGATGGAAGCTGACATTTCAAAACAAAACAACAGGGTTTGACATAAGGTAGACTTGCCTCGCATGAAAGAACATAAGGCAAGCCATTTCTTAGGTTAGTTATAGCAGTGCTTCTTTAGCTATCTGGAAGAACAGTAGGATATTTTTAGGGGTGTACTAATAAAGTTCTGGAAGGAAGTAGTGAATATTTTTAGCAATTTTTCTTTTCCCATTGAGAGAAAGTTTTTAAACTGTACAGTTTTTGAAGACTACATGTCGTTTCGGACTTTGCGCAAAATTCACACGTCATATTTTTGTGCAGACGATGCTATTTTCTGTACAAGAAAAAAAATTGCTGCACAGAAAACAAGTTTTTGCAGAAAATGCTATTTTCTGTGCAAAGAGACCACATGTAATTTTGCATGGAATAAGTCTTCAACTGCAAATATTCCTGTCAATCCAGGATTCTTCTTGTTGGGGACTAGTAACACATTGTCCTAATTTTATTTATTTCTTTCCTTGAAACTCAGTGTGGACCAGTTGCTGATAGCTCATGGACCATGGACCACCATGTTGAGTAGCACTGGGCTACTGCGCTCTTTCAGAAGATTTCTGAAAACATGCTAGTCACTTTCTGCCACCTTCAAAGAAGCGGTCTCTCCAGCCAATGTTGGATTAAGCATTCTCAGAAAATGTACCTCAGTTCTCAAAAATAGGTACAAAATTCCTCTCAAATATTGCTAATAATGCACAGAAATTACCTCAGTTCACCATCTTTCTCCAAGGCCAAACAGTCACTGCCTTGAAGAGATGTGAAGGGACCTTTAATAGTCACATCTTGAATCTGGAATGTCCTCACCATAATTGTATAGCAAGTGCTGGTGTTACAATCCCTCAGAGAGCTATTGTGATCACAAGTATATTTTGAAGGAAAATGCTTAGAAATACATGTAAAAGTGACATTTTCAGTGAATATTTTTAAAAATACACCAATTAATTCAGTAGCAACAGAATGGATCTGGATGAGAACATGATAAAGTGACTTATCCATACCCTAGGAATTGATTCACCTCTTCTTCATGAGAGCCAGTAGAGTGCTGTGATTTGTGTGCTGGACTAGAGCTATTTCTGCATAGACTGTTACAGCACTATTATTCCACTTTTGACATCCTATGGAATCCTGGGATTTGCAGTTTAGGGAAGGGCAACTGCAAACCCCAGGATGCCATAGGATGTTGAAAGTGGAATAATAGCACTATAACAGTCTTAATGTGGAAATGACTTAGGCCTCTGAGAAACCAGGGTTTTGAATCCCTGCTCAGCGATGGGAACCCACTGACTGACCTTTGGCAAGTCACATTCTCTCACTCTCAGAGGAAAGCATTTTTCAAACTCCTCTGAATATATCTTGCCAATCCCATCCCTATCCAGGAGAGGGTTGTAATAAAGTCAGAGTTGACTTGAAAAACATAATTAAGTGTCCTTCATGCTGCATGCTAAGTGAAACTTCCCCATCTTCTTGCCTTCCAGATATGTCACACTTCAAGTCTCATCATCTCAGGCCAGCCTACCTAGTGGGTGCATCTGGAGGGGCCCGAGTAGGAGAAAGCTATTCTGGGTTCTCATTCCATCAAATGTTTTCCATTTTTCTCATTCCACTTCTTGGCCTCCAAATAAATCAATGCCAGTGGATCATTTTGACAGCTTTTGATGCCTGTGAATGTTGTTCGCCCATAAAATGCCACTGTTGTATTGGGCCAGTGCTTACTCTTAGATGGTTAAAAAAATAATCATTCAAGTGGCTGCCAGTGTGTGTTTCTGTTCACAAAAGCCACTTCCAGGGACATTTTGACTTTACACAGACCAAGCAAATGGAGGTTTCAAAGAGCGAGAAAGTCACCCACTCAATAAATCACAGCCCCAAAGGATACGCTCTTGGTTTGCCCAGCATTGTTCTCTCTATAAGAAACAAATCCCATCATCTTTAGCTTCAGAGGCACAATCCTATTAGATCCAAGAAGCCCCCAGAGCATTGAGTGTTGCACACTACTTCTGAAGAAAGATGATTTGACACAAAACAGAGAGAGACAGCTTCTCAAGAAAAGCAGTTCAGGAGTATCACATGTCCCTGATGGCTTCCCTGTAATATGGAAGATCTCATTGTGCTACAAGCGCTCTTGCAACTATGTTCTTCTGTGGGAAAAGGCAGAAAAAAAATGATTGTGTTTATATATATACCTTCTGGCTGCTCCAAGACTGTTGGGTGGACCAAGCAGCAAAGCAATCTACTGAAACCCAAATTCAAAACATCACTGAATGAATCTTTCTTTAAAAGGCAAATGCCAGGTTTGTGTGTGTATGTGGATGGGGGCGGGGCGGGGAGGCGGGTGGATTCATATTAATACCTGGCAGCAGCAGAGAGGGGAGTTTAACCATTTGCTCTCCTAAAGTGGTGGTGTCAAAGACCATGCTTTTGAAGTTGTTTATTTGCATTGGTGCCAAGGATAATGCTTCTAACATTGCACATAGGTGTTTCAAAAAAGCATTTTGCATCAGATCAACAGCAAGGAAGGAACGAGTATTTCTCTTTGTCTGCTGAGGTCCTGGTAGTTACTAGCAACTCCATTAGCTGCTCTTTGCATTTATTAAAACATGAATGCAAAGAAAGATTTAATGCCATATTTAGTTTGTCTTTGTGTTGCATTCTGGTAAAGATAGAGAGACCAGGGTTTGATACCCCATTTGGCCATGGGAATCACCTGGGTGACCTTGAGTCATACTTGCAGCCCCAGAAAAAAATGTATGATAGGTTCGCTTTAGGCTCGTCATAAGTCAGAAACCACTTGAAGGCGCACAACAACAAAGATTACATAGAAAGCTAGATGGATAGATGGATGGATGGATGGATGGATAGACAGATTTTGTTGTGTGCCTTCAAGTTCTTTCTGACTTATGCTGACCCTAAAGTGAACCTATTTCTTGGCAATATTTGTTCAGAGGGGTTTTTTCTTTACCTTCCTCTGAGGTTGAGAGAATGTGACCTGCTTGAGCAGTAGGTTTCCGTGGCTGAGCAGGGATTGAAATCCTGGTTTCCAGGGTTGTAGTCAAAGATTCAAACCACTACATCACACTGGCTCTCCAGATAAATGGGAATACTTCCCAAGTTGCTGCTTTAAGAAAAGTTAAGTGCTGCAAGAGATGAAGTGCTGCAAGATGAGAATTTCTTCATCCTTTTCTTCTGCTAGACTTTTATGAGATTGAAAGAAAACCCATTTCAGATTGTTCTTAATTTCTGTTCATTTATTTGAAGATGTTCGAAATCAAAAAGAAACTCCTACCAAGGTAAATTACATAGCACTGTTCCTCAGACTTGCCATCTGAATTTAAGACCCAACACACCAGGCATAAGACATAGGAAGGGAGAAGGAAAACAAGTTCACTGGTTATAATGGCTCGTTGGATGGAAATAGTTTAGGCATCCTGCTGAAATTGTTGTTGCTAGTTGACAATTGAGGAAAGAAGACCAAAGTCTTTCTCAGTGGCATGATATCTCAGGAGTCCAGTGACAACATGTCTTCTCAAGCTGCTGCACAAGGGAACAGATGATCCTTTCTGTCACCCACCAGCTGAGAACTGTAGAAAAAAAAGTCCCTGTGCAGTGTCAGGGAGGATAGTTCTTTGCTGCAGCTAGGCTCAGATATGATGCAGGGGTCTTGGGTTCCTCTTCTCTGTCTGTGGCCAAAATAATAGTTGTCAGAAGCTGAAACAAGTTGTTATGACTTGTGGCATACAAAAGGCAGAGGAAAAGATACAGGAGAGTCTGGTTCAAAAATCCACCCCCCCAACATCACCTGTCAGAGCACTAGGGAACCCTCCATTTTACCCAATTCCTGTATACTGGGTGCCCTCACTTTATCCTCATTATAACTCTGTGAAGGCAGCATGCTCAGACAGTGATTGACCCCAGGCCAACCAGTGAATTCCATGGCTGATCCAGAATGTGATCAAAGCCCTTTCTGCAGAAAGACACCATCCCAGCACGGGGGTGGGCCACATTGCTGCTGGTCTGCTACATGTGCCACTGCACAATGTCATCATGATCCTGCTGCTCTCACTTCCCCAGCTGTTGCGATCTCACAGTATACCATTACTGGAAAAAGTCTGGTAATGGCATCCTGTCACACAATGATTGCATCACCAACAGCAGTGCGGGAAGGGGAGAAATGCATTCAAGTGCTTCCTTCCTCAGTGCAGCCCAGGAAGAGCCTGGCTACACTATGGAAGGAAGGAAGGAATATGTCCCCAACTCAACTCATACGCTGGCAGCCAGCTGGGTGCAGAGGGGAGTGTTTAGGTTCCGCTTGCATCCTGGCAAAGGCACTGCCGGGATAATGGCAGGATGTCGTGGGATGCAGGTACAGTGTGGAAAGGGCCCTGGGTTTTCCTGGCCAAAGTCTAACCAATATTAACCTGTTGTTTTATCAGTGTAACTGTTGTATGACTGTCATCTGATCTTAATAAAGTGGATATTGTGTTATGCTCTTAAGCAGAGGTGGGAAAGCCAGTGGTCCCACAGATATTGTTGTAACTTTGGTTGGCAAGTAAACACCCTTTTATTTGAACAGGCATTTAGCAACGTAGGTGGCTATACAGAAATGTCTTCTGTTGTGTGTGTGTATGCACACCCTTTGCATTTTTAGTATTATTTTCATGCTTTTAAATGTCTTTAGAACGTTTTGATTTGGTAGGTTTTTTTAAACTATTGTTATTAGGTTTAAATTCATGTAACCTGTTTCACTTTGTGTTGTGAGCAACCTTGGTTTCCCCCTAGGAGAAAGGTAGGATACAAATAAAATTTAAAAATACATAGCTTTCAGCATTTCTCCCTATTGGTTATGCTGGCTGGCTGGTGGGAGTTGCAAGATTAACAATTGCATAGCCACACAATTCCCATGGCAGTTTATAAAGCTACTCACATACATGTTTAAATGGCTGCCACCATTTTGAACTAAAAGATTTATCAAGAAGACCTTGAGCACTTCATTGTTCACTGGTCATGACAGCTAAGAAACATGTTTACCTCCTCCAGCACCCAGAAATGCTCCTTTCTCTAGCAGTCCAAAGTAGATGGGCTGGGACTGAGTTTTATGTGTTGTCTCATTGCGCTATCCATTTATGTTTCTTTAAAATGGAGTAGGCAAAATATGGCCCTAGGCATCATGTGAGCCCTAAGGCATACCCTCCAGCTGTCTCAGTTTGGCACGGGCAGTCCCAATTAATCCTCTGACAGCCCACTTTGTTTGGCTGCTTTTAAAATGTCCTAGTTTCTCTTTCCTTCTCTCACTTGTCCTCAGCTAACTTCAGTAGCTCAAAGTGGTTCAAAGAGTACTTTGCACTCAATTCAGCAGAAGCAGAGAGGAGAGGAGGTGGTGGAATCTTATCCTTCCCAATAGGCTCAGAGAAAAGCAAATTGCTGCAGCCTCTCTCCTAGTAGCTTGTCTGTTCACCTTCATTTTTAACATTTGCTGTCTTGATCACACTCTGATGTTTCTTGACCACAAGAATCCCAATTTTCACCTGTGTAATGCTGGAGAGTACATTAAGGCTGTTTTGCAGCCCTTCACCTGTGCAGGCTTCCTCTTTTCTGGTCAAGCCCCCAGCAGCAGGTTGCATAAGGGTTCCTACATTATTTACCATCAAAAGATACCTGTTTCTAAAAATGAGAAGTCAACCTTCAGCAACACCTGGGGATGTTTATTTTGTTTGGCTTTTTGGGGAGTTCATATGGCCTGTGGAGAGATCTGGGGTAGAAAATTGGCCCTTGGACTCACTGTGGGCATCTGCCTGCCTTCAGAAATGTGCCGTTGCCACTTCTTTGGAAATTGGAGTACCGCAGTGTCTGCTGAGACTATTGTAGAAGTTTACTTTTTTGCAGTTTTAAAACTGTCACAGAAGCAGTCTGGGAATATTAAGGAAAAACTGTTCTGTTTTGAAAATGTTCTGAAAGGGAATTATGCCTCAGCTTGGACTCCTTCTGTGCTATGGAGACCAACTATGCTGTTTTTCAACCTGAATGCTCATAAATTCCCAGGAAAACCCCACAGCCTCTGCCTTTCAGTTACACTTCCTGCTTCTCTGCTGCTGTTGTTAGTTGTGTTCTTGTTGTCAGTTGTGATGTGCGGTAGCCTTAGGATGCCAAAATGAAGGAATCCACACAGGCCTCTGGGATAAGGAATGTGTTGTCAGTGGATAGATTAGCATGTGGTCTCGACACAATTGCCATGATTTTTTCCCCTTATCCATAAAACAGATTCCTAAATAACCAGGTCTTTTGGCCTTTCAATAAAGGGAATAAAAAGCCATTCTCTTTTTTGCACTGGAAGAATGCATGGCTATCTCAGAAACCATAGTGTAGTCTCTGTAGCGGGGATTAAAGACTGCTGAAAGGCAGAGAAAAAGAAGGGGAGATTAATTAAGAAAGACTACACAACACAAAGCATTCAGCCATCAATGGTATGGCAGTAAATTCTGAAATGAAGACACTCACCATGAAGGTACCCATGTAGAAAGAAGAAGTCAAAAACAGAGGTACCAATACATCTGTTCTAGCAGTGTCTGGCCAAGATACCTTAGGACTGCTGGCAGAGATAAGTATCAACCATTACAGATATGTGGGTGGTCAGTGATGAAGATGTGGAAAGGCATCAAAGGGTGGAGACATCCAGCAAAAGTGCACACTCAAGGAAGAGGGGGCAACCTTAAGTGTGCACTGCTGCTGGATGTCTCCACCTTTTGATGCCTTTCCATATCTTCATCACTGATACAGCTCCATTCCTGGCCACTGACTGGCCACAGTGCTGCATTGAGGGATTCTCTGGCTGCCCTTGTACACACAGGAAAGGAGTAGATTTCACTCCCCCAGATAAGTTCAAAGTCAGCATCTTCTTCTCCAGGTATGCAAGGGTAGCTGGATGAGCAAAACCCACCCCCAATTAATGGCTGCAAAGAGGAAAACAGACCAACAGTAAGACCTATTGGCTGCCTTTGCACACCCAGGGCAAAGATATTGTGCAAGGAGGTTGTAGATGCCTCCTTCCATAATGCTGACATAAGTACTTAAGCAAGTGTGAATCACCCATAGAATTCTGGGTCTCTTCTACATCAGAAGCAGGTCTTTTATAAAGCTAATGGCTCTTATTTGCCCATCCAAGAGCCAGTCATATCAATATATTACACATAACAGCAGGGATTGTTCACAGCTACATATTGCTGCTGAGAAAACCTACACCTTTTCATCTTATATGATGAGCTTACAAGGAACAGGGAAGCTAAGCAGAAGCAGGATGTGGTTATCCTTACTAATAAAAAATAAGTCACATCCATGCCAAAGCAGAAAGAAAATATTTCCCCAAGTTTTCCATTCTATATGCAGTTGCAGCAATAGGATACCATTTTGGCAATTTAGCACTGGATTGTTTAACAGGGTGAAATTTGCACTCCAGTTACAAGGAACTGTTTCTGCTTTTCCCACTGCTGCTTAGTATTAGCAGCTTTAATTTGTTGCAAACTCTCTTGGGCCCAATGTCAAAATAAACGGATACATACACACAAAAACACATAATCTGTTAAGGCTTGGCGATTCCGGTCCAGTTCTCAGGGTGAAGGGAAGAAATCTCAAGGCAAGACTGCTGTCTTGAAAAATTTCTTTAGCCACTGGAGTTAGTTCTCAGCCGTAATTGCTAGTCACTGCACACATATCCTTTCCATTAGGTGTCTGCTCTGAAACCAGAACAACCAAGATTTCCAACCTTCTCTCTGGTATTTCATGGGTAGTAGGAGCTGCTAAGATAAAACTCTGCTTCCTTGTCTAAGGGGCTGATTAAAGCCTGCCTTCATGAAAACTGCAGCTGTAGAGCAAAAGTTGATCAGGGATTCCTCTTGACCCATAGTACCTTTTACACATTGATTCCGCTATACATTAGTGGGAATGCAGGATAAATCTCTCTTTCTCTCTTTCTTTCCCCCTCTCCCTCTCTGAATGTACAGCAATGTGCATTGCAGAACTTGGAGGGAGGGTTGTGTAAATCCGTCAGACTCAAAGCTATCATGGGCCAGCTCAGAATAAGAATGTATCCACTTTGCAAACCGTTTTTTTGCCTGAAAAGCAGTGGTGGCCCACATCAGAGCAGGGGAGGTACCACTTCTTGCCAGTGTAGGATGAACTCCACCCCCAAAGTCAGGCCATAGGCTGCCAGTATTAAGATCCGACCCAGCAATGAAAATATATCCAATTTGGGTCATCATCAGAATCAGGGTGGTTCTCTGTTGCTCTTTCTTACACCTTGGAATGCCACCAGTACCAGGGACTATGGGAAATTTAATTTATTCAGGGGACTAGATTCTGAGTATGGATTCAGTGGTATGGAAAACGCTTCCCTGGAATTCCTCACACTGCCATGAAAACATCTGGAATGTATCCATGCTATACTATGTTTTTAACTTATTTAAATTATTTCAGTATTTTAAAACTGTTTTACCTGTTTTAATTCTATTTGTAAGCTGCCCAGAGATCTTTTGATATTGGGTGGGATATAAACATTTAAATAAATACATAAATCCTAGGATGTGCGATTTAGAAATGGGCTTAGAATTCTCTGGACTCCCCTGAATAGCAGTCTTAGAGTTCTCTGGAATGGAATTTGAAGGACCTCTCACGAAACTACAAGTCCCAGGATTCCACAAGATGGTGCCATCAATGATATTCTTATGATTCTTATTATTGTCGTCGTCATCAACATCATCATCATCATCATCTTTACTGTCTTTATTTTTAAATTAAATTAAACTATTTAAAAAAATTAAATTTTAAAGTGGGATCAAACTGCTGTAATTGTATAATGTAGATATCCTCCTAGCCACCCAGGAGGAAGGAAGCCTTATATAGTGGCCACCATCAAGATTTCCCTGTTAACTGAAACCTTTCATTTGCTGCATGTATCTTGGGGACTTGGGGAGGAGACGGTCACTCACAGGGGGGTTCACGGCTTTGCAAGGGGTGGGAGAAGGCATTCAGATCCTGTTTTAGTCCTAAAGCATCTTCATGAGCAGTCTGAAAAGGAATGAATTCAACAATTGGAATGAAGATCGTGCACACTATTTTCCAATGGAGGAGCATAGTTCAGTTTCCTGAGTCCACTGCTGAACTAAGGGAGTTTCACCCATTATTAGTGGAAAGTCTGGCTGCTGTTGAGAGTTAGCAGTGAATCTCAGCTCCACCTCAAAGAACAGATCCAGTGGACCATCAAAAAAAGGAATGCAGTGTTCCCTTCCATATCCTCCCCTTTGGTCTGAACTTGACATATCAGCAATCTGGATGGGAGCTCTTTTTCACTAGCCCAAGTGGGATGAGAATTCTTTTCTTGTCATTTGGCCTTAAGAACAAGGCCTTGTAAAAATTCTGGAAGGCCTTTGCTGCCAAGGAAAGAAGAGCTCATAAATTCAGGAGAGATTGATGCAAGGCAAGGTGGAAAACATACAGCCTGTGCCATGAAATAAATGCTGCATTTTCAATTATTCTCTTACATAAACATGCCATGACAGGTGAGTGAACCAGCTGCCTTATCAAAGGGAATGTGAAATTTGACTTTGTGTTCCTTGGTGAGATACCATCTCAAGAAGCCCCCAGACTGTCTTCAGCTATGAAGAAAATAAACATATCCTTTAAATAAATGCTCCAGCTTAGTTCTGAGGACATTGCTTTCAAGAAAGCCACCCCCCTTCCACAAATCACTTTATGATGCCTTTTGCAGACTCCTGGAGGAATGCAGGGGAGAGCTTTAAAAGCTTTCACTCACCTAGCTAAAGACTGATAATCTTTTAAAATATATTTATTAATGTTAACACAAAATAACATAAACACCAACTGACATTTTGAACATAAACAGGAACTAAAATTAAAACACAATACTCAAACAGTGAACTAAAAACACTTAACACTAACTTACTAAAACACTAACTTACTAACAAACTAAACACTAATTCACTGAAATGCAAAAGGTCTCTGACCCCCCCAAAAAAAACCCAAATTGTAATGAAAACAAAAAGAAAAAAAAAGAAAAAAAAATAGTCTTCCATTACAGATCCAACTAAGCAAATTTACTACATCTGTTGTTATTGTTGTTGTGTTCCTTCAAGTTATTTATAACTTATGGCAATTCTAAGGCAAACCTATAATGGGTTTTCTGGGGGTTGAGAGTATGTGATGAGCCCAAAGTCATCCAGTGGGGTTCTATGGCCAAGTGGACACTGAACCCTGGTCTTCAAGGTCATAGTCCAGCTCTCAAAGCACAACATCACTCTGCAGTGGGGGAGCTTGGAATGCGTGGAGAAGGGGGAGAGGGGCGTGGCTACAGCATGAAGGGCATGGCTGCAGTTTGCAGGGGCATGGCCAGGGTGAACGGGGGCATGGCTACGGACTGAGATGCACCAGAAACATTGCTGCCCAGGGTGAATTGCTTCTCCCCGCCCCCACATCCCTATGCGACTGCCACTCTGACTCCCAGGATTTACTAAGGTTACTAGCAATCATATACACAAATCATATATGTTAACAATTTAAAGCCAAGATCCAAATAGCTTTAAGAAGATACAAAAGAGTTATTTTAACCTCTATATCTGTGTCTTTGACTCTATCCATCTATCCGTTTACCCATCCATCCACATATCTGTTTATCAGGAAGGATTTCTATTTCTATCTATCTCTGTATCTACCTACCTGTTTCTCTGGGTGGATAGAGCAACTGATGCTCTCTCTCTGCTATATCTAGCTACCTATATATTAATCTCTCTTTCATTTCTCTCTCTCTCTCTCTCTCTGCACTCTCTCTCTCTCTCTCTACTTACCTACCTATTGTTTTCCCCCACTTGGCAATGGGAAAAGATTTTGAAGCAGATGTGTTTGACTCTGTGAGCACTGCCGCTCATATTGTTGTGAGCAGAAATGAAGCAGAGAAAGAGAGAGAAGGAAAGGGGAGAGAGAGAACTTGAGGCAGATCCCTTACCTTCTGCTTGCATCCCCAGTCAGGACGTTGCCTGTCAAAGAAACTCACATGCTATGTGATGGTTTATATAGCAACTACTCTGAAGAACACAGAGGATGGCAATGATTCTAGAAGCATTTGGGTCCCAGTGAGTTTCGGACTTTTGTCCTTTCCCCTCCTGCATAGCAGTTTCCCCATAAACAGTCCTTTAATGCAGGAGAGAGAAAAATGTCTTTTTTCAATTTTTGTGACTACTCAGAAGGATTGCTTGTGGGAACTAAATTCTTTGTTTAGGGAATGTCTCTGCCAACTTAAGTCTTTCAGAACAGTCCACGGCAAAATAATAAAAACAATAGTGGCATAATACATTGGAACAAAAAGTTAAACGACAGGAGTGGCTATTAAAACAAAGCTATAAAACCAGTAGAACCATCATTGGGGCACACGATGACCATGCAACCTGTTACAAAGAAAACGTAAAATTTGACCTCCAAATCAGTTTTTGTTTTGTTTTTTTGTTTTTGACAAAGGCATTCCACAGATAGGGGTGCTGTGACTTAAAAGATTATCTCCAAAGCTGACAGGGAACAGTGATTCAATCATAATTTAATGAAATGGACTGTAAATCAAGAAGAGGTGGTTCATATAACCAACTGCCCACCTGGCTTTCTTTCAGTGATTCTTATGTTTCCCTTGGAATGAATCCCACTGAACTCAGTGGGCTTTGTCTTTGACTGGACATGCATAGGATTGTACAAGTAATCTCTGAAACTGAGCATAGGATTCCTTTTCAAAATGTTGAAAATCCCCTTTGGATTTTTTCTGCCATAGTTTTTATATATTTTGCAGCTGGAGGGATGGTAAAGAAGAGAGTCTAACTAAAACAGATAAAATGATTTCAAGGGGCAGTGACAGCCCTTGAATCATGACAGCCCTTTTGAACCATAAGCCAGAGTTCTGAGAAGTTAAAAAAAAAAAATTAAATTTTAGTTCCCAGAATCCCAGCAGTGGGATTTGGGATGGTTTGGTCTACAAAGTAACTTCTCTTAGCCCTGTCATAGGGTCATCAATTTGGCATCATCGTAGCCCCTGAGATTTCTGGCCAAAACCTGAGATCTGAGATTGCTCTGGTGATATGTTTAAGCATTTTATATTAAGTAGCAGCCACAGTTGCTCATGTCTTGTCATTCAAACACACACACACACACAAACACAGAGAGAGAGAGAGAGAGAGAGAGAAAGGCCATTTCCTCACTATACTGTTATAGTGCTATTATTCCACTGTCAACACCCTGTGAAATTCTGCAGTTTGTCGTTTACTGAGGCCAAAGAGTTCTCTGGTTGAGAAGTCTAAATGCCCCTATCTTCATAGTCCAGCATATTTAAAAGAAATAGCTTCGCCCTAAAACAAAGCTAGAGAATTTGCACTCTTGTCTCCTGTGTGGAGATGAGCTGTGAATACTGGAGCCTCAGGGCCAGGCTCAGAGATTTAGTAACCCTATGTCCCAGTCCAAGAGAGCCTATGGATGATGGCAGGAAATGGAAGGAGGACTCGATGAGATCCGTATGGTTTGCATCGGTTGATCTTTCTGAGGGGGGATATTATACCCTTACGTCCCATTTTTAAAGGCACTTGGCCATTTGGCATGGCAACAGTGTGTGTGTGGGAAGCTACTGTGCAAGAATAACAATTCGTAGATCTGTTTTAGCTCATGGAATAAACCGTATATCTGGGTTTTTAAAATCCTTATTGTATATGGTCCTGCTGAAGTGGGAGAGCAGTCCCCAAAACAAACAGATTTTTACAGCTTGGTGAGCTTGACAATAAAAATTTACTACTGCATGTGCCTGTTTTATTGCCAGTAAGATCATGAACTCTAGAAGAAAGGAAAAAGAAAGAAAGAAAGAAAGAAAGAAAGAAAGAAAGAAAGAAAGAAAGAAAGAAAGAAAGAAGATGATTGGAGGGTTCTTGGGCATTAGGAAATGAGATGCAGTCAGTTTCCTTTGTATTTTTGAAGCAAAATCCAGTTTGGATTGGCAGTATGAGCAAAAAGTTAGATCCTTAGTTCAGGAGTGATCTCCCATGCTTGAGAGAGCTGGTTGAGTTCTCCAGGATAAATAATTCCAGAAACACAGAATACTGCTTACTAATCACGGAGTACTGTATGTATCTGGTAAGTATAGCACAACTGCATTTGTTCTAACATACAAGCCAAATATTTTTAAAAACCAGACCTCTGAGTCCATACTTCTGAACTGGAGGTATAACCAGGCGACAGAGACTCCTTCACTCAGACCTTGTTTCCTCCCATGTGATTGATGCAGTCATCTCCACAGACCCTTCTGGTTGTTGCAGTCATTGACTTGGCAATAAGCAGGCATACAAGATAGCTTTCTCCATACTGGCACCCCTACTTCACAGGACAAGTAGGAAGAATCTCAGGGTGACAGCACTGTATTGAAAATTGTATGCATATATAATTTTCTGCATTACTTAGATGTGATGGCCAGTATTCTACATCATCTACTTAGGTAGGTATACTTAAAGAAGTCACCTCTCTTATTCCTCCCCATGCAGCTGATGCCCTGGTGGCACAGGGGTTAAATGCCGGTACTGTAGCCAGAGTTCAACCCTGCGTGACTCCAGGTTGATTCAGCCCTCCATCCTTCTGTATGTCAGTAAAATGAGTACCCAGCTTGTTGAGGGCAGTTAGCTAGTTAGTTAACACTGTAAACTGCTTAGGGAGTGCTTTGCACTGATAATTGATATAGAAATGTAACTGCTAACTGCTTGCTATTGTAAAGTAGGTAGGGGGGTTATGATCATGGCAATAATATCACAATCATGACTAAGCAACAATTATGCATATGGAAGAGTTATGGGTGAGTAAATCTGGGTAACCAGAGAAGAGGTTACTTAGCTAAGTTGTTTATTTGAATAGCAAACTCTATGCAACAAACAGGTATAAAATAATATAATAAGCAATGGGAAAAAGGAGTAATGTGCAATGATTTTAATCCCTTTGCAGGGGTAAGTTTCCAGGGTCCAATACTCCCATCCTTCCAAGTCATCACAGTCACCTTCTTAGACCTGGAATACCTATGTCCACTCAGGACAAATCTTGGCGAACTAGTTAAGGCTTGTTCCTCATTTACAATTCTCAGCCAGAGTGATGAGAAACTATAAAACCCAAGAATCCATAGGATGCAGCCATGGTAGTTAAAATGGAATATGGCACTATAACTGTGTAGTATGAATTCCCCCCTCCCACTACATACTATATACACTGTATAAATACTTTACACAATCAAATATATTCCTGGAAAGTTAGTGTTTTCCAAAAGTTTCTTTATTCATTACCAAAGAGAAACATTCTCTGTTCTTGGAAGAGAGCAGGAAGAGGCAGAAGCTGTTCTTTCATGCTCACTTCCTCCTTGGTTCTATTGTTTCAGCCAGGAGGTACATGGTCAGTGGCTCCATCTCCAGCTTGAGGGGTGAACCTGGATGATCCAGCTGTCTTTGCACATCTAAGGAGAATGGATCAGCCTCCACCCTGGCTTAAGGGTCCTGCTTCTTCCCTGGCTGTGTGAGGATGGGCAGATGTGCTTGGATGTTGGGTGAAAGACACAGAATAGCATAGGACAGGCACAGAACAGTCTTTCTGCAACATCCTTAGAAGTACATACATGGGTGTAACAGGCAATTATGCCAGTATATCTCAACTACAGCAGTGCTACTCAAACAGGTGGTTCATGGACCAGTACCTCTCCCCAAGCCATTAGTGGCCAGTCCCTGGCAAACTTTCAGGAAACAATTGCAGCCAATTGGCACAAAGATAGTGCTGGTCCTGGGCAAATGGGGGGGGGACCCTGCTGGTTGCCACATCAGATAATGTGAGATACACAGACCTATGGGAACGTAGGATTTTATCTCAACAGAGTAGTTCTAGTACTCGCCATCTGCACTGTCAAGCTACTGAAAGGGTTGTAGCTAATCTCAGAATGAAGTCTGAACAGGGTGGTAGATGGTGCCATTGTTCTTCTTAATCAAAAAGTCCTGCTGTTTCAACCCTGAGAGTGTTGGTTCCACTGCATTACACTGTAAAAGCAGCAAGTTCGTTCCCTGGAAACTGACTTCACAGTTCTAGCAAATCCATTCTAGAGCCAGAAGGAGAATGGTGTTTCTGTTTGAAGATCCAGTTTGTCTCTGAGGGGACTCCCCCTTTTTTCTTCCCAGCCTTCTTATAGAAGTTAAGACTGCTACCAGCCTCTGTTTTCCAGCTGAGATTTATTTACATCCAGCTGGCTTGGATGTTTGTTTTAGACATAACAGAGTCTGTTAGTAGAGGCTGAGATCATGCAGCAGACACATAGCTATGATTTTGTAGCTGTGCTTCATTTCTCAATCTGATCACAAAACTACCTTACAATCGAGCCAGCCACACTGAAGGATGGAATACTGTGGCACTGGCGAGTGGGGCACTAAAGAATGTCAACTAGCAAGCAAGCAAGTTGCTGAAGGAAGACTCATGAAGCTCCTTCTCACCAGCAAGCAGCAGTGCACCAACCAGAAGCAGAGACTCTTGTGGGGAGTTGTTGTAACTTGTTGGCCTGCCACTGCTTGCTGACAAGAAGGGGCTGCATGAGTCTTCCTTCAGTGACTTGTTTCCTAGTGCAGCAGAACTCTGTCCCATGGTGCAGCTGGCTGGATCTTAAGGTGGGTCTTGGGGGCATTTACAATTGTGGTAATTTACCATGATCATAAATATGAATAGGAAGCAATTATGAGGTCATAAGCTGATCTTATTGCATCATAATTGAGCCTGAAAAATAATAGAGAGGTCCATGGGTAATATGTACATGAAGGACCACATCAAATGGTCCAAAATGGTTTTGATTGGGCAGTGGTCTGGATGACATGGGAGTAGCCAATGTTATGCAAAATCTTCTCCCTAAGATCATCTGATTCCTTTCCTTCTAAATCCTCCATTTTTATGGATTAGGCCTGAGGATCATAGGGCAATTTCTGCCCTACACTGTTATAGTACTTTTATTCTACTTTCAGCATCCTGTGGAATTCTGGGGTTTGTAGTTTGTAGGACAAAGTGGTCTCTGGCTGAGAATTCTAAATGCCCCTCCCTAAACTGGAAACCCTAGGATTCCATGGGATGTTAAAAGTGGAATAATATAGTACTATATTATGTTGTGCGGAAATGGCCTCAGTTTCCTTCCCTGCCTTATGAGCTTCCAAATAATCATCAAGGATGCACCCTATGCTGATTTGCAGCAGTCTAAACTGGGATGAGGGCTTAAATAATGCATTTTCTCTCTTTTCTATTCTGCACCAGTATCTTACACCATTTTTTAAAAGCAGCCATGCACTATTGTGCAGGGAAAATTCTGTATGGTACTTTGTCAGATGGCAAATGAATTATTTGTGCACACAGTTTTTCATTATTCAAGTTAGCGCCTTTGTGAGAGCTGTCTATATCATTAGAACAACCAGCACAAATGGCTCTGACTTTGTGTTTTGGCTGGCCACAGAATCTGAGCAGGTGGAACCATGGACTGGGGTTGGGCATCATCATAACAGAACCTCATCCTTACAGCAAATCTGCCTGGAATAGATATTAGAAGCACTGTCAATGAGATGATGGAGAGGTCACTTTGCATTGTTGCTACCAGCTGCAAGCATAATTAACAGCTTAACTTTCCAGGCATCTTGGCATGCACTGCTAGCACTCAACTTGCTTTAGAGAACCATATTCCATTGAAACTGGCCTGTTTCAGTCAAGCCTTAAAAAATTAAAAGATTCCTGGCTTTCTCATATTTATTCAGATTTCCCCCCCTCTAGTCTCATTTCACAAACTTATTATACTTGCATCAGCAATCTGCTTGTTTTCTTCAGCCATTCAGATCTTTGCAACAACTTAGTCGTGCTAGTGTGTTTTGGCAAAAAAAAAAACAAAAAAACCCAAAACAAAACAGAGTCCACTGGCACCTTTCACACACTTGTGACAGCTTGTACTTTCCTGTACTATAGCTCACTTCACCAGCTCATGAAGTAATTCCCTTAATTAGAGATACACACACATTTGCAGTACACATCAGATCTGTTAGAGTTAGCAACCCTTCCAGGCCTATACTCAGTAATTGTTAGTTTTCATGTTACTCTCTAGATGTTTATGCACAATTTAATTTCCTGTTTGTTAGAGGCTTCTCCCCCACCACTCTCTTCTTGAATCACTCTAGCCTGTAGCTATTTTGTCCTCTTCCTTCTCTTCTTTTCTTTTTCTCTTTGTTCCCCCTCCATACCCTGTATTTGATTATGCGCACGTAATCACACAATTTGTGAGTAAAGTTACTTTTATATGTTGCACAAAGAAGACTAGTCTTATTTATTTTCTTTGTTGGATCCTTTGTATTTGGGCTGAGTGGGTTCATCATCTTCTGCCTTGCCAGTTTCATTACTCTGCTTAAGAGATCTCATACTATCACAGTTCTCAACAAGGTCTTTTGGGGAAAGATGAAGGCGTAGTACCCCATGTTTGAATCCTTCAACTCTTAAATTAATTAGATGCTTGAGATGCTTGATGGAGTGGATAGATGAGTGAGGAAAGAATTAAAGACAATAAAATTGGGTTTGAGATGAGACACATCATTGTATTATTAACATCAGTGAGCAGGACAGTGATAGATGAAAACCTTATGTCCAACAGTCAGATCTTCTGTGTCAGCAATGGACACACTTTGTTGATTTCCAGCATCATGAAATTGTTATTTTCATAGGGAAGTGTTACCCTGCTTGCTGGGGGTCCCTTAGGGAATTCCCAACGCCTGTCAAAATTATCACTTGTGGGGACAATTAGCTATGAACACTGCTGTAGCAATGCAAAGAGGGCAGGGTAATTAAGGATCTTGAGCCCAGCTTTACGGAGTTGGATCACAGAGAATCAGGCTAACTGTTCAAATTTACGGTTTTTATTAAAATAGATGTTAAAATCCATACAGTCACTCTTGTTGCACTCACTCATACAATCATACAAGATGCTATAGAAATTAGAAAGAGGAGAAAATTAAGAGAGAGAGAGAGACATAGGGGTTTAGGTAATACTGTACCAATCCAGAAGTCTTCAGCTAGGAAAAGACAAGCGAAGAGCCCAACTCAGCCTAAGGGCAGGTCTGAGGGGAGCTTTACACTGGCACAGGAACTGCTTGCAATTCTGGGAGAAGTCCGAAATGGAGGAGAAAAAGGGGTTCTAGTTATAGTGAACATGTCCTAGGGACCAGATGGCTAAATTTTTATGAAGTTGGATCTCAGCTTTGTCGTCCAATGAAAATACAGCCAGGCATCCTTGTAGTTTCCTGCAAGAGACTATCTCATCGGAGGATGCATACTACCAATGTGTCACATTCCTGGCTGTTTGAAATGATAACTTGATCCTAGAGACCTTTTGTCTCCTGTTGGTTATTGTTGAAAATCCATTCAAATGGTCTCTGAGAACCATTTTGCAGATTCACCTAGGATGCATAACAGAAAACAGGGCTACCCTTTGATCTATTTCCATAGGTCTCCTTGCCTACGTGTCCTTCCAGCAGATCTCTACAGCTTACTGTGTTTGATATAAAATAATTATGCTCCTCAGGAGACAGTATATAGGTGTGATAACAGAAGGAAGAAGCATAGAGAAGAAAAAGCACTCCTGCGATTTCCTGACTAGGGTGCTAAAATAGCTTGACCAGGTTTGGGTCTTATCTGTCTTCACTTGACAGTCAAATAGACATTTGTTGCTCCGCCACACGCTTGTGCCAGCCCAGTGTTAAGGAACACCTCAGAGTGTTCCTTAAATGTCAACTGACAAAAGACTGTCTTCAGAATGCCCAACAGTCAAAACAGTTTGACTAGTTTTCAAGCAGTGAATATGATGTGGATCAAGGTTATAAATCCAGGCATTCTGCTTTGTTCTTTCTGTGGAGTTTCGCCTTGTCCAGTGGGATTATCAGGTGATCAAAATAATGAGAAGCATCTTTCCCTGCTGAACTAGATAAGAAAGCATAAGCAGTGTGTCAGATAAAGACATAGGTTAAAAGAAAAAAAGTCTTATGGACCTCAGTTGTCAGTATTCCCTCCCTTCTACCTTCCTGTCTTTGGGCCTTTCCACACAACATTGTTATAGTGCTATTATTCCACTTTCAATTTCTTATGGAATCCTGGGGTTTGTAGTTTAGGGAGGAGCATTTAGAATTCTCAGCTAGAGGGCTCTTTGACCTCAGTAAACTACAAACCCCAGATTCCACAGGATGTTGAAAGTGAAATAATAGCACTATAATGGTGTAATGCAGAAAGGCCCTTTCTGTCTGCCTGTTGGTCTGTTCGTCTATCTCTCCCTCCAGAGATTGACAAAAGGCAGCCCTACAAGTTTTGCTGGACAGCAACTGCCATCAACCAGAGACAGCAATGTTGAGGAATGCTGGGAACTGCAGTCCAAAACTTTGGGGGAGGCACACTTGTACTCTAATTTAATCTACTCTGATCTAATCTAATCCAGTCTATTTAAATTCCTCTCTTTCCTCTTGTCTTGATGCCACAAACTCGTAGTAGTAGCCTTCCATTTCAGTGGTGGAGCAAAATCAGTGCAGGGAGGATGATGCCAATCACAGCCGATAGATGTTGGCCTCCAGCTCCACTCCCCACCCACATCTCTGCCATGGGAAGAGGAAAAAGGGAGAATAAGGAATGTGAAGGGTTGGTGGTTTGTCAAGCGGTCACTACATGTTACTGAAAGAGAAGGAGTTTGGGACCTTGCTATTTCTTAAAGGCCTAACCCTTGGTGATCTTGGGTGTGTCACATACTCTCAGCCTCAGAAAACCCTGTGATAGGTTCACCTTGGGGTCACCAGAAGTTAGAAATGACTTGCAGGCACACAACAACAACCTGAACAAAAACACAGTGGAAAGGGATCCCCTCCCACAGTTGATTAATTCCAGTTGCCTTTCAGAAGAACAGCTAGGTATTCTAACACTTCTGCTGCTTTCTCTTTTGGCAGCATGTAAATGGGGTTGTTGTTGCTACCTGTTGTTGCTATTCATTTATACTTTGCCTTTTTGCTATAATTTGGACTCAGGATGATTGACAAATTAAGATGAATACAATATAGTAAAGAATATACAAAATGCCATCATTAAAATAGAATCAAGCTATTCACAATATTAGAATTCTTTAAAACACACACTCTAAAAGAACAAAAACCAGCACAATTTAAAACAGTGGTGAACCTTTGGAAAAACCCTTTCCTTAAGAAATGAAACTTTCATTTCTATGACCCATCAGAAGAAAAATGCCTCTAGTCTAGTCAGATCATAGAGGGAGTTATAGAGAATTACAGAGCCTAGAACAAGTCACTAAGAAGGTCCTATCTATCATCTGTTAACTCTCAAGGTGATAGGAGTAAAAGAAGGGTCTCTCTTGAGGATCCCTGAGTCCAGACAGGCTCATACAGGGAGATGCTAGAATCTGGAATACTGGCACTGCCTTTCCTTCTTCCTGCACTCAGGATAGGGAGAGTGCAGGTACACCTCAGTATATGTGCATGCATTTATTGTAACATCTACTTTATTTTTTTAAAAAAGGAGTGAATTCTTGGAGGGGAGTGGCAATAGTGGAGGGAAGGATGGCAGAACTGCCCCTGGGCTGCCATCCCCTAAGCATACCATTGTTCTGTTCTATGAGCAGCTGCCCCTATCTGTGTGACAGCAAATGACTATTAAGCTATGGTTTGGCTTTTCAAATATGGGAAACAGCAGTGCATATATGCACATTTGAGCAGGACCTTTTTTTCCCTGAAACAGCAAGTAACAGCTAGTTTTAAAGAAACTTGGTGACTTTTTAAAAATAAATCTATCTATCTATCTATCTATCTATCTATCTATCTATCTATCTATCTATTCATCCATACACACATGCAGACACACCTTACCATGTTCCATTGCTGTCTTGTTGCGATCCTGGCAGTACCACTGCTGGGATGGGAGCCCAACCCAATGCTCCCCTCTGCACCCCATGGGCTGCCTGTGGAAGGATAGCATGAGGGATACATGCCTTCCTTCCACAGTGCAGACAGCCATTTCCCATGCTGTACTGGGGAAGGAAGCACATCGATCTTGCTTACCCTGTTTCCACACAGCCACTGGTGATCGGAGCATTGCCCGATTGGGGAGCATTGCCAGATTTTTTCTGGTTATGGAATATCTTGCTATTGTGACAAGTAGGGATGTATTGGCAATGGGACCACAATGACATCACTCACGGACTGGCAGCAATGCATCCTCATCGTTGGATAAAATGTTCTGTAGAAATGGCCACACACATACACACATAGATATACAAGCAAAGCAAGCATCAAAAGGAGAGAGCATAAAAAGAAATATTATTTTCAGTGTAGAAAAAGCTGTTTTCAATTCGGACAATACTTCTTTCTGGGCAACTGCAAATTTTGCACAGAATAGATCCCAAAGTACAGCATTTTCTCTGACCAACTATAGGACCAACTATAGGATGTAGAATGTTGGGGGAATGTATTGTATACAAATGATGCTATCAGGGCCATAAGGGACAAGTATACAAGCTTGTCTCTTTCATCACTGTCTTCCTTTCCTTGCACAAGCTGAATCTGGACTTGCCTCAATAGAAATGGTTTGAGGGCTGCCTGTGTCTGGATTTCAGGTCAGGTGGACTAAGGGATTGCCTGAGGCTTTGGAACTGGGGAGTGGTAACATTGAGGAGAGGAAGAATCTGTCCTGTTCAATCATAAGCAAGGGCTTATGTAAAAACAATAAAAACAGTAAAAACAGTTCACATGAGATGAATAAATATATATTATAAATATATAAATATATAAATATATTTGTATAAATCCTGCTATGATTGTTTTCCCCAAATGGTAAAACAGGGATAAATCATATATGCAAACTGTAGAAAAAAGTTTTAAAATAGGCTGCACATGTAATTCTTTTCTTTCTTTTTTTAAATGAAGATATTCAAAAGTTGAGCAAATAGATGGGAGACACCAAGAATTCACCTTGCCTCAGGCACCATTTGATCTACTACCAGTCCTATCACAATGTGTCTGTCATGTCTACAGCAGAGCAGGCAGTAATTCACAAACAGCACAGCTCCTACTCACAAGGTGAGAGTCAAAGAATGTCCAAATAGAAAGGCAGCCAAGAGCAAACAAATCCAAAGGGGCAAATCCAAACCATAGCCCAAACAGGCAGAGTTCCAAGACAACCAGATCCAAGAGCACAGTACAGAGTTTCAGGGCCAAAGAGACCAGTTGCTGACCCTGGGAGGAAAGGCCAGCTGAAGCTGCTGTCACCACAGGTGTTCCCTCATTAGGGCTTGCTTACTACTTAAATAGGCTGAGCAAGACAAGCCCTCTCTTTCACAGTGTCTCTGCTGCAAGGTAGGTGTGTCAGTTATGTCTTCCTCTATTTGTTCCCCTGGCTTGAGTCCATGTTGTTGTTGTGTATTATCTTCTTCTGGATCAGCTTCTGGGGACACTTCAGCCTGTGGGGAAGCCTCTGTCTCAGAGTCAGAATCCTCTTCCTCGCTGTCACAGTCTCCAAGGCAGGGCATGACACTGTATGCTATTCTGAGTTACTTGGAGTAAACACAAAGTATAGATATGTTTTAAAATATAATGTATAGGGCAGGTGTGGGGGATCTCTGGTTCTCCAGAAGCCACACTCATGTCGAAGCAAAAGTAGGAAAACAAACACTGGCTTAGACACATTTTGGAAATCATAAGTGTGCAATCTTGACCAGGAAGCTTGAGCAACCAGTGACCAAACATTTTAACTCAGAACATCATAACCTTTCTCAGTTGTCCCTGTTTGGAACCGAGGTACCATCTTATTCAAGCATTTTATACAACTGAGAAAATTTCTAGATCCAATGACTCAGGACTCTAACACCACATAGTTTCAACCTAGAGAACAATACATCATCCACTGAAGAATGTTACTGATAAGAGTGTTGTAAAGTGCCAACTTGGCTACAAGCTCATTTTTATTTTAAGCAATTGAGGAAGGCAGAAATTGAAATGTATTGTTACTACCTGAGCTATTAAATTCAGTTTGTTAATCACACATGCAGACACGCAAAATATGACCAAAACCCCCCATGGGAGATGTAACTATGATCCATCTCCTAATCTGATCCCCTAAAGCCCACCTTAAAAGCCAGGCAGCGACACCAACAGAAAGAGTTCTATGGTGCTAGTAAGTGGGAAGCTGAAGGCTCAGACATCCAGCTCCCTCCCAGCAGCAAGCTGTGGTGCAGTGAGCAGCAGGGTTTCCTGTGGAGTCCTGGCATAACTGATTTTTGCAGTGTGGATCCCTGGTCAAGGATGATAAATTCATCATCCTTTAGCATCCCACTCACCATCACCTCAGAGCTCTTTTGATTGGTGTAGATGCCAGGGTTTTATGGTACATTTTAGGGAATATTTGCAAGTGTGGCAATGGTCCCATGACTGTATACATGTAAATACAAAAATTTATGAGGTTGTAAGTCTAGCTTATGACAGAATTAATGAACCGGATGCCAATCATATATTTTAAGTGATTAACTGTATCCTATAGGAATTGAGAACAAACTTCTAAGCAGTGCTGTTTGTTTGCTCTTAAATAATGCCTGTGTATGCATGCAGGTCCATACACACATTAACTGTTACTGAAAGTTATAGTTATACTACAAAAGAGTGAAATTAGCTCTCTTTCAGGTACAATCAAAGTCCTTATCTATAGGAGGAATAACTAATTACACCTTGTGAATTGTTTGTAAGTATATATCCTAACTCTGCTAATGGCAAAACCTTACCCCAGCACACTGTCAGACTTAACACATTCAGCCTCTATATCCTTAGAGATTAAACATCAAGTCAATAAACATATATATGTCAGCCTTCTCTAGCTGTCCTGCCATTTTACCACTGAGTTAAAAGGCAGCTTCATGAGGAAAGCAATTCCACTGAAGTTGGCCCACCAAACTTTTCCTGGCACTACTGATATTGGTCTGTGCCTGCTTATTTGTCAGTTCTCCACTTATTTTTCAGCTAGAGGCCACTTGACTGGTGGCCATTTGACCGGAGGCTATCTGTCTATTCACTGCTTTTGTCTGTGCTTGGTAGGTAACTGTACAGCTCTGCTCTCATGGGGGAAAACTCTAACTGAGAACTGAAAGCCATAAATTGCCTAACTTTTATTCTGCATGCCCTTTGCACAAAGCAAGCATCAGAGCAACACTTCACACAAAAGGAAGCATGAAAGAACTTCTCATCCAGTCCTCCATTTCTTCCCCAGATCAGCCCTTCATTGTCTGATATAAAGGGGAGAAGACTGAATTGTGAAAGATGGAGAATCCAACATCTTAGATTACAAGGAACTTTGACACAGCTGCTTCTCTTATCACTGCCTGCAAGACCCCATTTGAATTAACCTTTTCAGAAACTGGTAGCAATAGACTAGCTGAACATGGCAACTTGACAGAATTGTCCAGCTTTGCATTGTTCGCCTATCTCTTTCCATTAAAGTTACTGTCATGCTCCTTATTTCACTGCTTTGACTGACATTGTATGAGGACAGAAAACAGCACCTTCCTCCCTGTAGTCCGTTTAAGTTCCTCTTTGGTATACCTAAAATACTTGGTAAAGAAAGCTAACAGGCGCAAATCTCTGTACATGCATGCTGTGTTTCAAGAAATGGACACAGTAGTGGCTTTGAGCAGCTTTCCTCAGCTTAATGCCCTAAGTAGCTTGTGATCAGAACAAGTAGAGTGCCTCATCCCAAAATTTTTGGAGGAGATGTCCTCCTTGTAAAATCACCCATGTTCAAAGCTGTCAAGATGTTCTAGACTGCTAATCCCATCAGATCTAGCTAATTATAGAACTATAGAGTTGGAAGAAACAACAATGGCCATACAGTCCAACCCTTTGCCATGAAGGAATATACCATCAAACCACTCCTAACAGATGGCCATCCAACCACTGTTTAAAAACCTCCAAAGAAGGTGACTTCACGCCAGCATAGTTCACTGTTGAACGGCTCTTACTGTGGCCAATAATGTGGGATCATGGAGTCCAAAATATCTGGAGAACTTCAGAGTTGGGGAAGGGTGGCTTAGAGAGATTGAGTTTAAAGAGAGAATGCTGGAATCTTCCCAGCTTAGCTCAAAACATAGAAGATGTCAAAAACTGATTAACAACCAGGGTACTAAAGATTACAGAGTATGGTCAAATTCCCTTCCGGTTTTATTTAAAATGAGCTTGTTTATTTGGTCACTGAAAGCTCAAGGTCTTTTTTTTTTAATTAGGTCTATAGTCTTGGATCATTCTAAATACTGTCCTGTGACTCATCCACTGTCTAAGGTATGGCTGAATCTTCAAATGTTTTGCTTCATTTGTAATTTTCCCAATTGCCAATTGGTTTCAGTGCATGTGGCAAATTTGTCCAGAAAAAGTATGCATACAAATGCCTATAAATGTGCGCATTTTCCTCAGACACTTATTTTTGTATTTTTCTTAATGTGCACTGTTGGCAAATCTTTTTTTCCTTTAATATCATGTCCTAAATCAAACTTTTAATCAAATAGAGTGCATCCATTTCATCATGGGAACTTGGCAAGTCTACATTTGTGTATGTTCTGTTGATTCAGTGTTTCTACTTGGGAATAATAATTTGATTTAGGCCACATTCTGTTTGTGTGCATTTTCTCTATGGTCTGTGCACATTTATTTTTGAGTTACATAGTGAATCACACAATTCTGAAAAGTTCATTATTTCAGTGTGCAAAGATGTTTCCTTTAATCTGTTGGATGCCCTTTTTGCACGGGCTTTCTCTCGCGAAATAGCCCTGTGAGCCCCGCGGGAGTGGGAGCGTTGTTCTGCACGACGCACTCCTACTTCCGCGGCGCTCACGGGGCTGAAGCAGCGCGAGTGCAGATCTTTTTATTTTCAGCTTGAAGTGAAAATAAACGGCGCTTGCGCAAGGCTCCCGGCAGTGTCCCGCACTTACCGGAGTGCGGAGTGCCGTCGCAGGCGGGCCTGTTGCGCTTCCTCCCCGCTTCCGACCCCTGTGGCGCCTACAGCTCCCAGGGGGCACTGCGGAAGCTGGGGGCGTGGCTGAAGAGCGCCCATCACACAGGAAGACTCCATGTGCGGTAAGGAGGCGGGGGAAAGCGGCGGCATTTCGGGAGAGGGTTCTCACGTGAGCCGCCCTCCTCTGTCGCGCAAGTGCCGGCGCTGCGAAAAGGGCCGGGGACACCTGTACAAAATTAGAAATAACAGTTTCGTCTTCGATCCCTATCATTATTTCAAGATTTACCTGAAGTTCGTTCTCTTTAAATTTTCCTCATATGCCCTCTCTCAGTCCCTACACAGAATTTTCTGCAATTTGCTTGGGAAACAAACAGATCTCATGGAACTGCAGCTTCTGAATCTTTTTAAAATGAACTACAGTTGGTATCCTGTTAGGGAGATACATAGGTATAAATGAAAGTTACATCTGCATGTTGAATTTTTTTTTTATCATCTTGGAAGGACAAATTCATTACGTCCATCACATGATGATCAAAATTGCAACAAGTTTCACCTTCCTTCTGTGCCCCCCCACAGCCATTTAGTAGCTAGTGGAGAAGGGGGTGCAGAAAGCATCAGAGAAGCAACTTGGTATACCCCATTGCCAGGTACTGGATGAGAAAGACATCTTCTGAGACTTCCTAGAAGTCCTCCAAAGGTGTCTTCTATATCTGGTTACAGACACATAGCCAGACACATCTTTGACACCTCCTACTCTCCATAGGCCACTAGATAGCTGTAGAGAGGGGGAGACTTCACAAAAGAAAGACTAATTGAAGAGAGATGTACAGTAGTGCCTCCATGGAACTTTACAATATATTAATGATGGAAGACCTTGCTCTAGATAAGCTTTGTACTAGAAGATGTTTGCTTATGTGACTGTGGGACATAACAGAATTCCACATTACATCCTTACCTCACACCTTTCTTGCAGAGTCTAAATTTTGGAGAAAGTGAAGGTGCTAATGAGCTCTCGGTGTTGCTTCAGCTTTACTGTAAACAAAATCTAAAGTAATTTTGTCTTGCATCATAAAAAGCTGTGTATTTTCTAAATTTATCAACAACATAACTAAAGGAAGATACTTATAACTGGAGCCATGAAAGAGGAGAATCTGGAGGGGGCACTCAGAAACGACACTTTCCTCGGTCTCCTATGATCAAAGCCCTGCTTCTTTTTCTTGGATATATGTATATATATATATATATATTGACCTGAAGAGTAATTATTTCTCCTTTCCAATCTCATATGAGATGCTCAGCCTGACAAAAGGGAGGAGGAGGGCTTTCAAAAGAATCCCCTTTGGTTTAACAATGCCTGCTTTCTTTCAGACAACCCAATGCAAGACCCCTTTGGAAACTGACAGGTCATAACAACTGAGATTTGACAGATACCTTGAGAAAGAAAGTTGGGAAGATATAAATATCCACCTAGCTCAGCTTTCTCTCACACTTCAGCCTACCAAATCTTGAAGGAAGGGGGGAAAAAAACTCATAGTGATGGGCAGAATTTTGCCTAACCTGAAAAATGAGGGTGAGGTTGAAAGTTTAGGGTTAGAGAAATTATATATAAATGTGTCCAAATGCTATTATTTTAAAATAAAATGGTGAGATATCTTTGGGTCTGAGCCAGGTGTGCTCTCATCCTTATTGTTGCTATGTTCCTTCAAGTTGTTTCTGACCTTATGGCAACCCTAAAATGAACCTGTCACAGAGATTTCCTGGTTAGATTTGTTTAGAGGAGGTTTGCCTTTACTTTCCCCTGAGGCTGAGAGAGTGTGACTTGCCCAAGGTGGATTTCCATGGCTGAGCAGGGATTTGAACTCTGGTCTCCAGAGTCCTAGTCCAATGCTCAAAGCACTACACCATCATCATCTAAGGAGTGAAAAAGAAAGACGTGGAGGAACCACAGGTCAGTGATAGATGACACGCTTTTCTCAAGGAAGGATCCGGCTTCAGTCTCTGATATCTTCAGCAAAAAAGAACATCTAATAACTTTGATACTTGACTACTATAATGTGTCATGGCTGGCATCCTCTTAGTGAGTTATGATAATGTAAGTCTGACTTGTGGTCATTGTAGAGTTGGAGTTCTTTACCAGCAACTCCCACAAACTCATATGCTAAGCAACATATCCTCCCCTACTTGGCTATTTTTGTGTTGTTGGTGAGTGGTAGGATCACTGGGGACCTATCTACATCTTTTCCTGTACTTGAGCATGCTGCAAGGACACTATCTGCATTGGCCCTCCTGAGCAACCCTGGGAGGCCCTATAGATGCTTGTTGTATCATGTTCTATTACAAGAAAATAACTGGCTGCATCTCCACTGAGTCCCCCTGCTTTCCATCAACATGGGAATGACTGGTGGCGTGTGTGTGCACATCACTTAAAGGGTGATTTGTGGAGAAAGGGGACTAACACAGAAAGGCGTAGGATGTACTGTTACCCTGTTTACTGGGGTCCCGGGAGGGACACCTATATGCACTCTCAATTAACTAAGTTTGGGGAAATTATCTAGAGCACAAGTTAGCAATGCGAGAGGCAGGGCAACACAGTGGAATCTTTTACCCAATGTCTACGAGGTCAGACCAAGCCAAGGAGCACACCAAAGTTTAAGAATAATTGTGATTTAATTAAACACAGACAAACAGTGTATGCAACACACGCACTCAGATAACTAAAGAAAATAAAGGTTGGAGAGGTATAGAGGGATTTTTGAGAGGGATTGTTGAATTGGATGATACGACACCTGTCCTGAAGCCCGGGTAGTCTGCAGATTGAGTTCGGAGGTATGAAGTCTCAGCATGTGGGACTGAGGGGACAGCTCGCCAAATAAAGTGGCAGCAAGGTGGGATGGAAGTCCGGAGCGATCCGAGGATGGTCTCGGAATCGGGGGCTTTTATAGGGAGAAATGTAACTGCAGGCTATTCCGTACTTGGGGAAAACAATGAGTTTCACGTGCGAGACAAAGCTTTGGAAGGGTCAAAATTTAGCATGATTGAGTTAAGTCCGAATTGACAAAGGAGTAGCCATTATGCAAATGCTCAGTGCTTGACATTTGAGTATTCAGCTTGCCAAGATACCTGCTTGGGGCAGGGAGTTCTTTGTAAGCAGCATGCATACATAATGAGGGTGTTTCCAGTGAGGTCTCCTAAAGCGGCGATCTGGCTATTTCTGGCCTGCCTGTATTGTGTTGGGATATTGCAGCGTTTAGTGGCCGAGCCTAGTTCCATGTGTGTCCGGGGGCCTCACAAACACGTGGAGAGAGATGGTGGAAGAGAGCCAAATTATTGATATCAAAATGATATCCAGTATCCCCAAATCCGTGCCAGCAAATGCAGTAACAGTACCTACATGACAGATGTATGTCTCTTGATGTAAGACCTCAGCTTTTATGTTGCTACCTTTGAAGACTGTCGGGGTGCTTTTACATAAGGATGCATTAGATTTCTACTCAGCTCATTTTTTGAACTGGAGAGAGTAGACAAGATGGCCTTTGTGACTCCCCTTCAACTCTATGATTCTATTATTTTATTCCATGATGTGATTCTATTCCACATTTGCAAATGTCTGTATAGTCAATAATGAAAAACTGGGGAATTTGTTTTAACTGAAATTGGGAGAAGCCAAAACTAACAATTCATCCGTCTAGGCCAATGGCTCTAAGTATGTAGCTCTTAAAAGTCTGAGACTGAAGAAAGGATGGAGCACTCTGTTATTTTTACTTTCTCCCACATTTTTTTAAAACTAAAGATTTTTTTCCCCATCCCAAATATGTGATTTGTGAATTTTTGGTAAATTCTTCAAAAAATAACTGAAACAAAATTCTGTCTCATTATGATGTTGCTGCTGCTGCTGTTGTGTGCCTTTCTGACTTGTGGCATCCTAAGATAAACCTAGGGGGTTTTCTGGGTCTGAGAACATGTGATACACCTAATGCCACCCAGTGGGTTTCCATGGACAAGCAAGGAATTGAACCTTGGTGTCTAGGTGTTACCCTGTATGTTGGGGGTCCTGGGAGGGGCGCCCAAATTACCAAATAAAAACACAAGATGGGGGAAATTCGACTTGAGCACTCTCTTAAGCTAATGAGAGGCAGGGTAACTTTAGCTAGGATCTTTAACCCTATGTCTACGGTGTCAGGTCAGAGAGCGGCCAGACAGGTTTTAAAGCAACAAATATTTTATTGAGGACAAACAACACGAAAGACACGACATACACCAACTAACTGAGAAATAGAAATGGAGAGTTTTGGGGGAATGGGTAATACAACACCTGGTCTCGTAGTCTTGGAGAGAAACGGAGGTTGCAGGGGAAGAAAGCTCAGCGTGGTTCGCTGAGGGGAGCTCACTGGACAAACCGACAGCAAGGCGGGATGGATGTCCAAAGTAGTCTGAGGAAGGCTCGGAATTGGGATGTTTTTATAGGGTGGATTTTACCTACAGGCCATGCCATGCTTGGTGAGAACAAAGGAAATTTGTAGCTGGACAAAGGTGTTGGAAAAGGTCAGGTTTTACATGATGAGCTTAGTGCTGGATGACAATAGTATGGCCAGTATGCAAATGGCCCAACATAAAGGAATGGCTCGGCACTCGGCTGGGCGTCTTTGTAAAGTCATGCTGAGCAAGCCTGGTTTGCAAGAAGGAGTGGTCCCCTTAAGCAATGGAGAGGCATTAAGTTGCCTACCTAAATGAGGTTTGGAATGTACAACCATTAATGGCCGCGCCTATTACGTGCTTGTCCGGTGGACCCCTGCAAACACATGAAGTGGGATGGCAGAGAAAGGTCAAGTAACAGCCAAATTATTTGATATCAAACAATATCTAGTGCTCTCACCAGACATATCATAACTGTAGTAACACAGGGTTGTAGCCCAGTGGCTACAACAGAAGAGAACCATGTTGCACCTGTCTGTTACACAGATGTGAAAGATGAGAAAGAGCTTCTTAGAAAAGGAAAGTAGTAATTCTAATTCAGTATTGGCATGACTGAATACAGAGATTCAAACCTTGTGGTAAGAGTTTAGGCCTGAATGGATGAATCTGTCAGCTACAATCTCTCACCCATTCAGAAAAAATAAGAATGAATGAATGAATGAATACAATTTCAAATGCAAATTCATACCCAGTCCTAGGCTTGGTTGGAAGTAGATCAGTTTTTGTTTCTCTACCTCTTTTTTTCAAGTATGAAGTAACTGGGGAATTTTGGGCCATTTCTACACTACACTGCTATAGTGCTATTATTCTACTTTCAACATCCTGTGGAATTCTGGGGTTTGTAATTTACTGAGGCCAAAGAGCTCTCTGGCTGAGAATTCTAAATGTTCTTCCCTAAACTACAAACTCCAGAATTCCACAGGATATTAAATATTGAAAGTGGAATAAGAGCACTATAAACAGTGTAGTGAGGAAATGGGCTAGGAAAATTCCAGTTAAAGAATGTAGCAAATTTTCCCCCATCCTTAGTTTGAGCAAATGTGGGAATTTTAGTAAAGTTTTATAAAAAAAAAAAAAAACGAATTTGAAACGAAGTTCTTACCCACTCTACAGTTCTCCCTCCCAATCTACTGGTTTGACCTTCACAGATTTAATTATTTGTGAGGAACATGTTTGCCTCCCCTGCCATTTTCCTCCTCTCATTCTCTTGTATTCCTCACCCCAGACTTGTGAGGCTTGTTTTTAAAATGGACATTTTTTTTCCTTTTGAGTGAGCAAAGTCTCCTCCCACTGCCAGAGGCATGTCCTTTGCTATGTGGCTGCACATTCTGCTGTATAATGGCTGCTGATTTGTCATGTGCTCCTTTCTCAAGATGGCAACTGGAAGTAGTAGACACCAAAACTCCATTCTTCTCCCTCTAAGGGGAAAATACAGGTAAGCCCTTTAACTTGTCTTTTTTCTTCCCCCAGGGTACACCAGGGTCAAGGCAAATGAATGTGGGGGGGGAGGTTCAGAGGGAAATGGGAAGATAATCGCATGTTTTTTCCACTTTCACAAGGATTCTGCACCCAGAATCCTCACAAATGTGGAGGGGCTTCTGTAGTCCTTTCTCGCCCAATCTCTAACAAAGGCACATTTTAATCCCCCCTCCCAGAAATTAATTCTTTCTTTTGTTTCCCTGCATTCAGGGGAAGTACTAATCAGATGCAAGCTGGTGAAACTCTGTTTTCCAATTGGTCAGTGCATCAAAGCAATATTTGACAAGCAGTCTATTTATCTCAATTAGCACTTCATAGGCACTCAGCAGCCTTTGACATCCTTTGATTATGTTAATAAAATAATCCCCAACTGACAAAGGAATGACAAGCAGAGGTGTGCAAAATGTTTGTAGTGTCTTGAGTCTCTTGGCAAATGGTTTGTCTAACCCTGGCCAGTATATCCCAACTAACATACAAATAATTGTTTGCCATTTATATTGCATGCATCAGGCACTGACTAGTTGCATTATTTCCATTACCTTAATAATTCTTGTCCAGAAAAATGGGCCAATATCCTTACACCCATATTACAGATGAAAGTTAAGGAAGTCTTATGCTAGTTCCCTGCTTGGTAAAGAAAAATTACTGCTTTCTTTCTTGCTCCTCCTAATTTTCATTTCTTGGGGAGCTGTTTTTCTTAAAAGAGATATGAAGCATCTCACAGATAAATGCTATTGGTTCAGACTAGAGTAAACACACTGAATCTGTTGTTGGATTATGAATCAACACAGAGGTATTATACACACCAGAATGTACAAAATATTTCTGACAAACACAACTCCCTCCCTTCTACCACCATCTCTGAGCATGAAGAAATGAATTGTTGTTGTACACTTTCGAGTCATTTCTAACTTATGGCAACCCTAAGGTGAAACTATCATGGGGTTTTCTGGGGCTGAGAGTGTGTGACATACCCAAGGGCACTCAGTGGTTTTCCATGACTGAGCAGGGAATCAAACCCTGGTCTCCAGAGTTGTAATCCAGTGTTCAAACCACTACACCACATTGGCTTAAACATGAGTCGGAAGATCTGATATCAAATCATTGTTGTTGTGTGCCTTCATGTTATTTCCAACTTATGGAGACCCTAAGGCAAACCTATCATGAGGTATTCTTGACAAGATTTGTTCAAAGGGGGGTTGTTTTTTTCTTCTTCTGAGGCCAAGACAGTGTGACTTGCCCAACATTGCCCAGTGGGTTTCCAGGTTGACTGGGGATTAGAACATTCATGTCTGGAGTTGTAAGTCAGCGCTCAAACTACTACACCATGCTGGCTCTCATGAATAAATGATAGGGACCATTCATTCACCTAAAGTCAGTACTTTAAATTGGTTAATCACACCTCATTAAATGCTAGCAAGAAGAGAAATGTCTAAACTAGGCATCAAAAAGATTATAATGCTGGGTTCAGGCAGGTCTCCCTGTGGACAGTCCATGAGACACTATCACTTTTCCCTCTTATCTCTGTGTTTCTGTCGGAGGAAATGCTTGGAGGAAAGCCCCAGAAGGCAATGTCATGGTGTGGACAAGTTCATGACAGCAGAAATATTGTGTCAAGTATTGGGCTCCTGAGCTGTGTAACCAGAATTCTGGGACACATAAGACAGAACCTAGTACTGGTGAGTATTCAAGAAAGGAGACTATGAAATAACCTTTCTTTCCAGAAGAAGAAGAAAAGTCCTAAAGAGAAGTGGTGTGCACCCATCTTTTATCACTCTCTTGATTCCATTCCCTCTGTTCTATAGACCAATGGGAAACAATGGGAAAGGTAAGGAAGGATAATGGCCTTGGAACCCAGGATGTAGTGCTAAAGTGATACTTTAAATAAGAGTACTCACCCTGATTTCCTTTAAAAAAAGCATTCCTCTTGGTATGCCCCACTCCTGTCACATGATTGGCACCAAGTACAGCTGGTAACGTGGCTCTTCATCCCACCTTTCTACCAAAAACTTAAAGCACTCAAGGCAGCTAGCAGTATGTATCGTAATATTCATTACTGTTGTTCCCAACAGTAACCAAAGCAAGTAATCTGTTTATTTGTGTCTGTGCAATTTGAGAAAGCAAGGACTTTTAAAATTAGCCTTAGATGAAAAACTGTTCAGTTTCTCTGTGAAGAACAGCTCACAAAATCAGGCTGAGCAAAATCCACGATAAATCCTGTGCAAATATGTGTCTTTGCTGAACATACTTTTTCTGCATACTTTTTGTATTCTACTGCAAACCTAGCACAGAAAGCATAGCCCAAGTGACACAAATAATCTGAAATGAGTGCAAGTTATAAAGGTATTTGTTAAATTCAGCAGTCTTCCTCTTAGGCCCTTTCCAGATGTGGGGAGAGAACCGTGCAAAAACGGGACTCACTGGATTTCCTGAGAATCTGGGCGAGTACGTCGGGATGAGGAGCAGTGTGAGCTCGTCGCTCTGCACTGTTCCGGTGTCCAAAATGGCAGCTTGCAGTTGGTGGAGGCTCTCCAGCCGAAAGCCCACCCCCGGAAGATCTGCAGGTACGCACTTGCGCGCACCTGCAAATTTGCTTCAGAGAACGGCGATGGAGCAACACGGAGTCGTGCACTCCGTGCTTGGGGGAGGAAGCAGAGGAAATGAGGCACATAATAGGTAGAGAGGTGGTACAGGAATACCTGGCCACATTGGATGAATTCAAGTCTCCAGGGCCAGATGAATTGCATCCTAGGATATTAAAAGAACTGGCAGAGGTCATTTCGGAACCGCTTGCTATAATCTTTGAGAAATCTTGGAGGACAGGAGAAGTTTCAGCAGACTGGAAGAGAGCAAATGTTGTCCCCATCTTCAAGAAGGGAAAAAAGAGGACCCAAATAATTATCGTCAGCCTGACGTCAGTACCCGGAAAGATCCTGGAGCAGATCATTAAGCAGTCAGTTTCTAATCATTTAGAAAGCAACACGGTAATCACGAGAAGTCAACATGGATTTCTCAAAAATAAGTCATACCAGACTAATCTTATCTCTTTTTATGATAGAGTTACTAGCTTGATAGATGAAGGGAATGCTGTGGATGTAGCATATCTCGATTTCAGTAAGGCCTTTGACAAAGTTCCCCATGACATTCTTGCAAAGAAACTAGTAAAATGTGGGCTGGACAGGGCTACTGTTAGTTGGATTTGCAATTGGTTGACCGACCGAACCCAAAGGGTGATCACGGATGGCTGCTTTTCATCCTGGAGAGAAGTGACTAGTGGGGTGCCACAGGGTTCTGTCCTGGGCCCAGTGCTGTTCAACATTTTTATCAATGACTTGGATGAAGGAATAGAGTGCATGCTCATCAAATTTGCAGATGACACCAAATTGGGAGGGGTTGCTAATACGCCAGAGGACAGGATCAAAATTCAAAATGACCTGGATAGGTTGGAGAGCTGGGCCAAAGCTAACAAAATGAAATTCAACAGAGAGAAGTGTAAGGTCCTACACTTAGGTAGAAAAAAATGGAATACAGAAATATAGGATGGGGGACACGTGGCTGGATAGCAGTACGTGTGAAAGGGATCTAGGAGTCTTCATAGACCACAAGCTGAACATGAGTCAGCAGTGTGATGCGGCAGCCAAGAAAGCCAATGCAATTCTTGGCTGCATCAATAGGAGTATGGTGTCTAGATCGAGGGAGGTACTGGTACCACTCTACTCTGCTTTGGTTAGACCCCATCTTGAATACTGTGTCCAGTTCTGGGCACCTCAATTCAAGAGGGATATTGACAAGCTGGAGCAAGTCCAGAGGAGGGTGACCAAAATGGTGAGGCCTGGAAACCATGCCCTATGAGTATATACTTAGAGAGCTGGGGATGTTTAGTCTGCAGAAGAGAAGGTTAAGAGGGGACATGATAGCCATGTTTAAATATTTGAAGGGATGCCACATAGAGGAAGGAGAGGGCTTGTTTTCTGCTGCTCCAGAGACCAGGACAAGGAGCAAAGGATTCAAGCTGCAGGAAAGGAGATTCCACCTGAACCTCAGGAAGAACTTCCTGACAGTCAGGGCTGTCCGGCAGTGGAATCTGCTGCCTCGGAGTGTAGTGGAGTCTCCTTCCTTGGAGGTTTTTAAGCAGAGGCTGGATGGCCATCTGTCGGGAGTGCTTTGATGTGTGTTCCTGCATGGCAGGTGGTTGGACTGGATGGCCCCTGTGGTCTCTTCCAACTCTACATTTCTATGATCCTATGATTCTATGACCAGTTCTGGTCATGCAGAACAGGACTGAGGTATGGAACTACAAAAAGTAGTCTGCCCCAGTCCACTCTACGGTACAGAAGACCTCCGTCGGAGGTCTCTCTGCACCATTTTAAAAGCCAGGTGCGGAAATGGCCGCAGTCTGTGTCAAGCACATAGCAGTCTTTTTTGGAGGAGGGGTCACTTCCTTGTTCTCCCACCTTTAGCAGGAACTTTTGACAAGGCACATTTTCCCTTGCTGATTTCTCATAACCTTGAGAAGCAACAGTTCATTGAGGATGAACAATTTTTGGAGTGAGAGCCAGCATTGGACTATAACTCTGGAGACCAGGGTTCAAATCCCTGCTCAGCCATGGAAACCCACCTTGGGCAAGTCACATTCTTCCATCCTCAGAGTACAGCAAGAGCAAATCTCCAGGGAACAAATCTTGTCAAGAAACCCTCATGATAAGTTCACATTAGAGTAGCCATAAGTCAGAAATGACATGAAGGCACTCAACAACAACAATTTTTGGAATATTCCGGCTCACCTTAAAAAAAACAAAAAAGATCTGAATTAAATCTCAATTAAAACCTACTATTGAAACAAACAAATTGCAACACAATTAAGAAAACGACGATTCAAGGAATAGATAATATTCAACAAACTCAAAATGCTTTCAGCTTTATGTCAGCTTACATGTCAAAGACCTGCTTGAATAACAATTCCTTGGAATGCTGGCAGAAAGGCAACAGAAAGGGAGCCAAACTTGTTTTGCCTGGCAGAGAGTTCAGAACCTGGAAGCAACCACTCAGAAAGCTCTCCCTTATACAGTGGAGGAACAGAGAGAAAGGTCTCCCTCAATAGTCTTTGAACCCAGGTAGTACTGGGCGCCAGAGTATGGTCTGTCAAATAATCTGATCCCAAGTTGAAGAGGGCTTTGTAAGTCATAAGCAGAACATTCAACGGTGTCTGGAAGCAGAAAGAAGCAGTGTTTGGAAACAGAGGGAAATGGTCCTGTTGCTGTTGTTTGGAAGTAATCCATTGCAAATAATTGCTGTTGTTGTTGTTGGTGGTGGTGGTAGTAGTGTGTGCCTTCAAGTAATTTCCAACTTATGACAACTTTAAAGTGACTCTATCATGGAGTTTTATGGACTGAGACTGTATGATGCACCTAAGGTCACCCAGTGGGTTCACATGGTTGAGCAGAGAATTGAACCCTGATCTCAATGTTCAAACCACTATAGCATGCTGCGTCTCCAATATTTTATTACTTGTAATTAATTCCTTCTTCCAGAAATGAGCATACAAGTTGGCATCCTGACAGTAGCATGTACAAGTTATGTCCAATTTACACCTGTGTATGTATTTTTATGGTCAATACAGATGATAAAATCCAGCTCCACCATCTGGCTGATCCTTTAAGCCCTCCCCTTAGCTTAGTGGGATTTCTACCACCTCCCACCGGCCACTTGGTGGCAAGGTAATAATAATAAGTGGTCAGGTAATGTGTGGATGCAGTTCAGCAGCTGGACACAGGAAGATGACATCATCTGGAATGCCACCTCACTTTGCCTGCTCCTATTTTATCATTATTGTAGACTCAGTTCACTGACTGGCAGAAGTGGAATATCACATGGTTGAAGTGTCACCTTGTATTCCTGCCTCATGCTCTGTTACAAATGTCAAGGTGACAAATCAAGTGGACAGTGTCCTATCTCAGTCCTGGCACAGCTGATAAATCAAACAAAACAAACCGAATATCTCTCAGCTTGTTACTTACTTCCAGGCAGTAAGGAGTCATAAATAAAATCCAACATAAACAAATCCGGCAGGGTTTCACAGCAAGGGAGTATCCAAGGCCAATCCAAGCATTTGTCAAGGCATTTAGCAAGGTAGCAGGTCAGATAAGCTCTGACAACTCTTGGAGGGGAAGGACTGCCAGGTAAATAGACCCAAAGCCTAGTGCAGCTGTGCCTTGATTGATTGTTGCCAGTTATAAATTCTGAAAGAGCAAAGCTGAGTCTCTCTTTGCTGCCTGTGCTGTGTGAAGCTGGGTCTGGGTAAGTGTTCTTCTGTATCTGAAGAAGTAGGACTCTCTGTTGGAGCTGGCATTGTCCTCTGTTCTGTTTCTGGCACTGTAACCTCTCTCTGTACAGCAGGTCCTGGCATGCCCCTTGTTTCAATCTCTGGCATGCCCTCTGCTTCAGACTCTGAGTCAGAGTTCATACTCTGGAAGCAGGGCATGACAGACAGGATGAAGTTGTATTTAACCCCCTAAACCAGCGGTTGCAGCATTGAGATGGTTACTCTGGAGAAGCATGACCATGAAGAGGTATTTTAACTGTACCTCTCTAATTGTAACCATAAGGACAACTGCTCATTACTGAGTCTTGAAAACCAGTATCAACAACTTTTTAAAGGTAAATTTCCAACCTCTGATTGTTCCCTGTTTCCAAGACACAACAGAGGACCAAAGACAGTTCTTGCTGGTAGTGGTTATGTAATGTGCTTTTGTGTATAATGAAACTGAGAAAATCCAGACACTGATGACAAATGCAGTATCTTACACTCCTCTCCCTCCCTTACGTGAGACAACATACTTTGGTCTTGATGGTAGCAGCTTGCTGATGATCTGTAATTCCATGAGTAAGCCATAAAAGAGTGATTCACAACCAAAGAACAAGATATTTTAGCCTTCCACATTAACACTTCTCTATGTTCCATTCACTGACACCATCTGATCACAATCTTTGTTAAAAGTGGCCTCTGCTATGTTAATACCTGCAAGGAAATAAAATCTTTTTTTATAGGATATCATAATTCTCACTGGAACTGCGTAAAACAGGGTAGGTTTTTCTGACACTTTTATTTCTTTAAATGTAAGGTTGTATAAATTGTTTCCACAAGAGAGGAACAGGGAGAGGAGGAGAAAGAGAGATAGAAAAAGAAAGAAATCCAGAGATAAAAAGCAAGAACAGATGTTTTATTAGCTGGACTAGTGCATTTCAGTCCTGATTTATGAGACAGTGTTTCAGGCATTTCATGAAGAGTGTCCACATTACGTTTACAAAGTCCAGGAGGTTTAAACTCATATGCCACACTTCAGATAAATTGTGCATTTGCTTACTTTCAAAATTCTTAGTCTGAGGTAGTTTCGGGGAAGATGGATAATGTTTCTGAGTGCGATAGATTGACTTCAAAAGCATATATTTCCCCCCAACTTTCTAAAAAAATTGCCTTGATTCAGGCCATTTCCGCACTAGAGTGTTATAGTGCTATTATTCTGCTTTAAACATCCTGTGGAATTCTGGGGTTTGTAGTTTACTGGGGCCAAAGAGCTCTCCAGCTGAGAATTCTAAATGCCCCTCCCTAAACTGCAACCCCCTGGATTGCATAGGATGTTGAAAGTGGAATACACGAAACTTAATAAAATTATTTAAAAAAGAAAGAAAGAAAAAGAAAGTGGAATACAATAATAGCGCTTCAACTGTGCAGTGTAGAAATGGCCTCAGATTAAAAAAATCAGGAGGAGGTCTTTTAGAAAGCAAATGTGTCTTACCTATTGATGTGAAACTAAGCCACCACCACCCCCCGAAAAGAAAAAATCACTTTGCATTTCAACAACACTCACAACAATATATTGCTGTGGAAGCATCAATTTCTTCCTTGGGAATTATGAAGACTGCAGGTAAACTCAGAGGAGGCAGGACAGGTTGATGGGGGTAGTAGATAATATCAAAACCTCTGTTATGTACCAAGTTCTAGTGCTTTGACCCTGTGAACATGGCCTCCTTTACCCCACTGTCCAGCTCTAGTAAATATGTGAATGGGAGCAGAGATGAAAGTTTATAGATCACACTGAGTTCTTTTGTGCAATCTCTTTCTTCTCCACCTGCATGTGTAAACAAATCTGAGAACCTTCATTAGGATAACAAATATATATTAATCAAGCTCTAGGGCCGGATTCACCAGCAATCCTTCAAGAGATTATGCTATAGCAGGGAAAGCAAAGTAGGCTGGGCTCGCCTCCTGGCAACCATTGCTAGATTACCCTGGGCATTCCATACATTTGTTCATGTTAGAAATGCAGTCACTCCATTAATTTCTTGCTAATATCTTGGTGGTTAACCGCTGAGGTAGGCTTATTTTTTGCTTGGAGAATCTTAAGGGGCTCATTGCAATTTTCTTGCAAGGTTTTCAGATGCTCATCAGAGTAATAGCCTAATCAATATTCATTCTTTTTACAATTATTAATATTAATTACCCAATTTGTTGGCTAATGGGTTGGAAATGTAGAAAGCAATTTCTAAAAGAGTCTTGCTGTATTTTCACTTTAATTTTCACAGCCCGTTGTTTCTAAATATTTGCAGGAAACTCTGAGGTTTTTCTGACAGGTAACGGAAATGAGTCTTCACAAATAGTCGCATTTGGATGCATTGTCCAATTCTGACAGTCACATTTTTGAACAAGACATTTTGAACATTTTTTAAAAAACGATCCCACATGTTGTGAGACTTTAGCTTCGACATTTGAATGCAAATGCTTTAGATATGCCCGCTTCTCTTGGCTACGGTGATTTTGTTAAGCTTCAATTATGAGGTCTTAGGAGAAGTCAACCACTATGTATTCAACGTAATTTCATGTTATCAACAGCATGCTATAAAATAAAAATGCTATTGCTATTTATTTATTAGCCCTTGCCAAAAACAGTCCCGTTATATGTCAGCTATTGAATACTAGGAAATGTTTAATATTATTGCATGCTAAACTTTAGTATTTTCTTATAGTATATAATTAGTGTTTTTTGATCACTGGGTTCTTTGGACAAGATCCTAGATTTCTACCAGCATAGCTACAGAGACAGAAGAAGTGAAGATGGTGAAGAGAACAGGGGTAGCAGGGAAAAGAAGAGACGGAACAGGGAAAGGAAGTGGCCAGCTACCCACCTCCTATTTCTTGACTTTGAGAAGTTCCTAGAGTGAAGGCACCATGGGAAAGATATCTTGGAGAACTGCCTGTGTTCACTGAGGGATTTGGGAGGTTGGAGTCTGCGACAGGCCCTTACTTCTTCCAGATTGGTATGGCATTTCCCAATCTTCACCACACAGCTCTGCCTCCCCTCTTATAATACCAACTTTGTGTAAAGGGCTGAGGATTTTCAATGTTTATTTAAAGCTGCTTAATGATTTTATGGTACTATGTTTTCTGTATTACTTTATATATTGAATACATGTCAGTGTTTACAAAGATAAACTGTAACATTTATTATTATTTATAAAGGTAAAAATAAGAATAAAGTAGCATCTTAGGGTTCATATACTATCCAATGTGAATACATTTGTTCAGTGCACTCTTCAGATAGTATCAACAGTTAACTCCCTGCTCAGAAACAGTTCAATTATATCTTTGGACTTTCATATATGGCATATGTATCATATAGCAGCCCTTTGACTAAACTCTCACCAAAGGCTTAACCCCAATCTAGGTCAAACTCTCTGATCAGATCCTACTAGGATCCAATTACTCTTCTGCCTCTCACTAGGCTTTCACTGAAAACGAACCCTCCCAAAACAGTCACACACTCTGACTGGCTAAGGGACTGTACTCTCTAGCTCCTTGCCAGGCTCTCACTAAAGGAATCAAAAATACCCACAGGTACTTGGCTTTATGTAACTTTTTCTCCCAGGTGCAAGCCCCTCTCACACACTACTGGGCTGGGTTTTTCTCGTAAGGTGCTGTTCTGGCTGCCTAGCAACCTGCTTCTGGGCTGCATTAGCACTTCAGATAGTGACAATCCCCAAAACTCTATCACAGAGTCCAAAAAAGCTTCAACATTTAAATTAACCTTTTCAACCTCTGTTTTTATATCAGCTGCACTCCTACCTAGGGCAGAAAAAAAAGGCAGATGTAGTCACACTAATGTATGCACTACTCATATGCTACCGTACCTAGGGTTGCCAGATGTTCCCCATTATAGGAATGTTCCTGATTTGAAGGTTGGAAAGCTGATCTCTAAAAGGATGGTAGGTGTGTCTTATTTTAAGAGAGATTCTCTGTTTGAAGGTTGAAAAGTTTTTCCTTTTATATAGACTGAATAAGGTGCCTCCCACATAAATAAATAAATAAAGCCAGCCAGCCAGCCAGCCAGCCAGCCCGCCAGCCCATATTTTGAGATATGGGCCTTTCAGAAAGACAGAACCTGCACTGTGTATCATGTAATTTGCAAATGTGGACAATATGTTAATTTTACAGAGAAACACGTAGCTTGGGCCCTTTCCACATGGGAGTAATAAAACGGTGTAGCACGACCTCTGATGGAGGTTGTCTACACCGTAAAATGGGTTGGGGCGGACTACTTTAGCGTAGTTCCACACCCCAATCCACACTAGAGCGACTGGAAGTGGTGGCGCCGCGTGCTTTTTAAAAACTACTTTTGAGGAGGTTTTTAAAAAGCATGGGGCGTGCAGCCCTGTCGCAGCGCCCGGTGTAGATTTGCAGGCGTGCGCAAGTCCGTGCCTGCAGATCTGCCGGGGGCAGGCTTTCCGGCTGGCGAGCTTCTCCGGTTGGTGGAGAGCCTCCACCAGTCGTAAGCCACCATTTTGGACACCGCAGGATGCCGAGAAGGCGACAGACTTACCTGGTTTCTGTTTCAGGACGTTTTGCCCCGTTTCTTCCTCCACGTGTGGAAAGGGCCTTTGTTAATCAAAATCAATATTCTCATTTAGTATTGATGTAGGGCACAAACTTATTCACAGCCACTTTGTGGTTGTCAGTCCTGCATGTCATGTCAGGTATTTTGACTCTCCTTTATTGCTGTTTTAAACACCTGGCAACACTGCATGGTACTAGATATCCTGGTTTCACTTGGCTATTGCAATGTACTGTATACAGGCTACTGGCAAAATGTAAGAGTAGAATTTCTGTACATTTATAAATCTGAGATGTTTCTCCTGAATTTTGATGAATGAAGCTGTGAAATTTTGAGGGTGGGAAGAGATGTCAAAATATGATCCTAGTGAAATGGTTCCATATTGATTGATTGTATTTATATTCTGTCTTTTGTCCAAGTTGGGATTCATTTTGACTGGATCCTGTTATTTCAGTCTGTGTGCTTTACTTTGTTGTTGCATGCTTTGTCTGTTTTGTACTTTACAAAAATGATTTTGGTCATCTGAAAAGTTTTGTGCATATATCACTAACACTAATATATTTTTTATTAAAAAAATCTAGGCTGTGTTTGTTGGAAGTTGAAATGTTTGCATGCCTTATGCTCACTGGAGTTAGGTTGCATGTTACTCTCTAGTGCTTTCTTCCAGCATCACATAGACACTTTCCTTTTGTTTTCTGGGTCTCATTTGCTTTCTCTCCTCTTCTTCCCTGACTACCAACCATGAAGGATATGATTTTTAAAGTTTTCTCTGGATGAGATGCGTCAACTTGTCTGAAACTATGAAATACTCTTTATTTCCTTATTTTCCACAAGGAGAGGAACCCAGGTTTATTGTGCATGAATAAAAATTACTTTTATTATTTATGAATTTATTATTTGTGAATAGAAACTACTTTTATATACCTTATGAAGATGTAACTGAGTTTTTTCCCCCTGCTCCTTCCTGTGTGTGTGGTGGAGTAGTCTGGTTACTGCTTCAACTTCTGCCTAGCATTTTAGATACTGTGCTAGAGAGATTCATGACAAATCTGTCAGATTTCCTAATAGTATTTCAGTAGAATCTTCCAAAGTAGCATAATAAAATATCTAAATATCTAAGAAAGGTTTAATTTTTTATAATGTAAAAACAAATTGTTTTTTTTAAAAAACCACTGTTTTTTGTAAAAAAACAAAAAACAAAAAACCAAACAAACAACACCTCTAAGCATGGCTGGAATTTTCAGCACATGTTCAAGATATTTTGCTGTCTGAGGCAGAACAAAAAATGATATCTCCATAAGGGATAGCATCCAAGGCAAGTCACGCTTGACACATGAGGCCTATGAGCCCACAAACTCTCTTTTCCTTCTAGGGGAGGAAAACAGCTATTGTCTGAGGTGTTGGCTTAACTTAGCTTAATGGTAGGGTCAGCCCAAACAAACAAATGAGGTAGGTTAGTCTGAGAAGTACATACTGGCCCAAGGTTACCTAGTGCATTTCATGAGCAAATGGCACTTTTAGAGCCTTATCACACTGTACAATTTGGAATCCACTATAGCCATTCCTGTGACGCTAGGTTATTAAAACTCTCTATTGCACCCTTTCAACTTCTGCAGATCAGTAGCGCTATTTGCACTGTTCTGCCCTCCACATTACAACGTCATGCTGAGTCCTTTCACCCTCCTCACACCTCATGATTGGTCTGGAGGTTATTGGGCAGAGATCTCCTTGGGAATAGCTGAGGGAGGGATAACCTGGGAAAGTCCACACCATGTCCACTACTGGGTCAGCTATGGAAGGAAGTGCTATGAGGAAACTCCCATAGCTAAGTGGATTGTTGCAGGAAGGGAATCATTAATGGATTATTTACAGCATAAAAAAGGGGCACATTTCAAATAGATTGCAACACAATAGCTGTTGGTGAGCAATGATGTTGCATGATAGGACTGATTCTGACCCAGGAATAATGCATTGCTCTGGCAGTATGACACCTCGGTGTGATAAGGCCCTAAATCTTGGTCACCTCAGTTTGACCAAGACTGTAACCATTGTGCTATGCTAACTTTCTGATCTTGGGAATTATTTGGTAAAGAAATTAAAAATAAAATAAAAATAAAATGTGCTTTGGCTTTATCCTTGGCATATACCCTTAAAATCAGCAGCAGAAGGAATGTATCTTCCTCTACCCTATGTATCAAGTATGTGCCCTTTCAATGTTTGTCTTTGACATGACACACTAGCTGCTGGCACTACATGGTGCCTAGTTTAATTTGCTGCAAGTTCAGTAGTTTGGTCTTAGTAAGAAGTATAAGTGAGTTCATGTACTTTGGCTGTTTTTATTTGTTATCTACTTAGGCTTTAATCTCTGTATCAATAATGAATTATCACAAGCCAGAAGCAAAATTAATGTCAGAGGAGGAAGAAGAAAGGGGAAAAGAGAGAGGGAGAGAGAGAACCCAAACCCTGATAGATAGAGAAATAAAAGAAAAACATTCTTGAATGTGCATGATTCTCTAGAGGTAATTAATTCAGTCTTTATATTATACACATGTGTGCAAGGTTTTCTTTTCTTCCTCAGTTTAGTAAATGGGTTTAATACATGATGACAGAAAAAGAAATGCAGGCTACAATAGTGTAGGAAGGAGATACAGGAAATAGTTCTTATCCGTGATTCCTTGCTCAAATGATAGAAAGTAACATTTAAAACTTAACAGTTACAGCTATAATTCTGAGACACCTCACCACTGCTAAGCAGTTTGCTATCCTTAGGGTTGCTTTCTTTCTTTTTCTTAAAAGGAACTCTTTATTTTTTCCCTTCTCAAAAGGAACTAACATAGGAAGTTCTGCTTGCTTTATTGCCTAGGCCTTTTCCGCAAACAGGTTTTGTCCCATGATGGTGATGTGAGGAGTGGGACATCATCACAGTCCCTTCCTTCTCCTGTCACCAACTGGTGCAATCACGGAATAAATCACTGATGGGTTTTCCCTGTCAATGATGCCCAATCACATGATGCTCCCACACTTACCTGCCCTGCGGAAGGCTTGGAAGTGCAATGGAGGCGCTTCCAGCCCCAGCGCAGCATGAGAAAATGCCTGGCTGTGTTGCGGAAGGAAGAGGCATGTCCATCACACTCCCTTTCACAGGGAGCTGTTCTGGTGCAGGGAGGGGCATTCCCGTCATGCTCCCTTTCCAGCAGAGGAGCTGCTGGGATCACAACTGCAGGGCAACACAATAAGGTAAAGTGTGGAAATGGCCCCAATGTAATGTATGTTTGTTTATTATTTCACTCATTCTTGCATTTTGTGCACATTTCTCTTTGCCAAAACACATGTTTTGGTACCCGTTCTTTGAACAGAGCACTGCAGTGCAACCTAGAAATTTTGAATTTCCTTTAGAAGTTATCATACAATTACAACTTTACCTGAACAACTTCTGGGCATTATTTAACACTGTTATACAAAGAGAATCAATGATCAAAACCTAAAGGGGCATAATGTCAGAATGTAATAAGGAGTTCAGCTGTAATTTCACTGGAAGTCAAACACACGAAAGCATTGGTAGCAGAGAAGAGAGAAAGCACCTACCACCGCTGGTGTACCACTAGCATCAAAGCAGCTCCATTCTGCTTGAGGGTTTCAGGCCAGCAAACTCTGTGTTCTCTGCATTGTGTTTAGAGTTAACATCTTGTTTCCTAGAAATCTGTCATGCTCTTCACTTGCCCCAGTGGCTTTGCTTGATGCTGTGAAAGCCTATAGCCATACAAACAGAACAGTCAGATCTTTTCATACAGCCAGGTTAGAGGCCTGAGGTTTTGGAAATCAAATGCTGCCAGCTGTGATGTCTGTGTTATAGATTTCATAGCCTGAGTTAGGACAACTGTGCTTGCTTTTGCTTGATTACCTTAAATCCCCCCACCTTTTTTTTTGTTTGTTCTGTAGCTTCCACTCACGGTTGGTCTTAACATTAGGTAAAGGAAAGCAATTGCTTCATATGGTTTATCCTGGAAGATGGGGGAGAGCAGTCTCCTGACTGTTTATCTTGAGGCCACTGATACCACACCATACACTCCCACTCTGCTGGGTGTACTATTCTTATAATTGGACACATTTATGGCTGGAACACATGTTTTGAAGTGTGCTGGCTGTAACCGTATACCAGATCAGGATGACCTCAGACATGATCAGGTCATAAGTTCAGAGAGGATTAGGTGAGAAAGCCTGATGTCGATGGCCTTGGGATAGCCTTTCAAAAACTGCAAGTTATGAGCACTCCTGAAAACAATAGAAGGTGAAACTGCCCAAGGAAGCAATCAGGGACCCTACTGTGAGCATATCGTACAGAGACCTTCCCCATCTATACTACCTGACCAAAACATTAAGAGATTGTCAGGATTCCCATCAATGTTTTATCACCTAGAGTTAAGACAGTCAGCCCATTCCGGACTCCTTTGTCAACCCTTTGGGAAAGCCATTACTACTTTGTCCATGCACCTTCCTTCAGGACAGGAAACAGGGTATAAAAACTCCAATTTCAGCCCTAGCAAATTGTAGTACTTGGACACAGTACCTGGCAGCCAGATCTCTGTTCCTCTGTGCTATCCTCAGACGTGACTTGAGCCACTCCTATTCAACTTTCTCTTCTGGACCAAAAAATGTCACCCTCTTTCCCCAAACTCTCTTTATCCAACCTTTCTTACTTCATATTTCAATAGCCTTGTATGGTTTGTGAGATTGTTTGATCCCTCATGTGTGTCTGCTAATTTCCAATTCCTTTTTAACTGAAGTCATCTCTGAAGTTAGTACTGGTATACACTGGTGAAAAAATCCTGCCGATACCCTGCTCTCCCAGACCTCCTTTGAGCTATAATTTCCCCTGTTTCTAAGAAGATGCTGGTATTAGATGCTGGATCCTAAGACCCCCTCCCTTTCGGGGAACAACACTCCTTGTTCCTCTTTGTTGGGGGAGAGGGTTGTGTGTTCCACATGACATGTTTTGATCCCCTAAAGCAGCTGTCCCAAGATGTAGTGGAGGATGATGGCTGGAATCCTGTTGGCCCGAGTACACCCATTAAATCAATGGTTGATTGGTGAGTTAACATATAGCTAAATCCAGTTAATTCAATACTTCTATTCGAGTCAGGACTAACAATAGGATTTAGGCTTCTTTGTATCAGGAAGCAAAATGTCTTGGGCCAGTCCTAATTCTACTTCTCATTTACTTCTCAGCAACTTCCTGAACAGTGTAGGTACTCAGAAACAAATCCCTATGAGATTTTTCCCAGGTAAATCTTTATAAAATTGGAGCCTAAATTTCACACCTCTTGCTCCCCCCCCCGCCACATGTCTCCAACATTAAATGCAAACCTTTCCCTCATCCCCCAGACCCATAACAGGGAGTTGGCAAGTTTGGCTGTGCCAATCTGGCAGTTTCTATGACAACCCATGTATCTGTCAGCCTGGCTTTCCAACAATCCATCATATTGGAAATATTGGATTAACTGCTAGGCACAAAATTGCTCTCGTAGTGTGCTGTCTTTTAGTATTTTAGTTCCCACCAAAGTCTCAAAAGACACACTGTTTACAGAACAAAGAGACAGCTCACTTATTCCATCAAAAGCAAGTTTCCCTATTCCTTAAAAAAAAAAAAAAGGCTGGCACATTTTTGTGTTATTTGGAAATGCAATGTAAGGAATGTACTAGAAACAAGTGAGAGAAAGTAGGAATATCCTCATCTATATGACAGATACAATTGCACTCCAATCCATCAATACTCAGACCACTGAGAATATAGCTCCTCCCTGTGGAGAAATGTCAGTGTATTGGACCTAACTCAGAAGTCAAAGGAAACAAAAATATCTCCCATCTGCATCAACCAAATTCAATAGGTACAGCCATCCCTAATGTGGTAAGGATCACAGCCATATACGATTTTTGAAAAAAAGGTGAAAACCTGGGTTCAGATCTTATGTGGCTGGAAAAAGTTTCCAAGCTGGTCTTAAAGAATAAAGGCTTTAGCCCTGAGTTAGTAACTCTGTTTCTATTTCCTCCACACAAGAATATTTAAAAACTCAGGTTCTTTCCATTCCCAGTATGATGAAATTTATTATTTTTTAAAGCTGAAATGCAATTCACTATGCATTTTGTATTGGTTTTATCCTAAAATATATGCCCCATGTATCAATTTAACTTAAAAATTGCACCATGTGCACTTTGGATATATTTCTGAGCCAAGAGGCAAAGAGTGCAGAAATTAAATTATTAGGGCAGGGCGATCCATTCATTAGTCCAGAAATTGCAAATCAGTCCCGTTCACTAAAAATGCAGACTGAACAAAATCCTGAAGTATCCCTGCTCGTTGCCAGTCATTTATTTTTCCCATCAAAATGATTGCTTGGATTCATATATATTTTATCTTGATTAGAGGCACTCTCCGGCTAAAATGGGCAGTCAGTGCTGAGAACCATATAGATACTGGGCTAGATAAGCCAGAGGAACAGGGAAGGATAGGACCAGTTTACCAGTGAAACAGACAGCCTTTTCTTAATAGCGACAGTTGAGAAATTGCTTGGGTTTATAATTCCATATGGACTTATGTCACACTTCTCAAGATTGCCAATGAGATGGATTACTTCTCGCTTTGGAAATATGGAAGGGAAAAAATGTGCAAGATGCCCTATGTACATTTAGAAAATATACAGAGCTAATAAGACATGTAACCTTAAAAAAGGTACAAGAACATGGCATTTTTCTGCGGGTGGTCTGCAATTTCCAGAATATCTTAGCCCTGTTGTTTGGGATTCTAGGAACTGCAAATTTTCCTAGCTCTGATTAGGGCCACAGCACATTAGGGCCACAGCACATCCTGTCTCTTCCACTCAAGCATTTTAAGTAGCAGTAGCTAGGTTGGTCTAGTTACCATTTTAATTTTCCACAGTGCCTCCAGTGTAGTGTTGCACAAAGCCATTATGAGAAATTCCAATGATGGCTAGATGTAGCCATCTTATTTTGAACATATATTGGGTAGTCTGTCATTAGCAGGTAAAATCTCTGGGGCCCTCCAATGGAGGAGGTCACCTACTAGAGGATAACTAACCAGACCTTAATCAGCCCTAGAAATAATCAAACAAAGAATATTCCTGGGATACAATAGCTTGGTTATGTCACGCCTTCCAAATATCCTCATTTGGAAGGGACAATTGTGATTAACCCTCTGCCATTCCACTTCTTCAGATGCTTTTAAAATGTCCCATTTTTCGCTCTCTTCCTGCTGTTTCCCCAAAACGTGGGTGACTCAGGGGTCCACCCACAACGCTAGTACTTCTGTGCAAAGATGGGGAATATTAACTCAAAGAGGAGGCCTCCCGAGAGGGGGATAATCTTATGAGATCTTTTACGCCTATGTTTACCAGTACTAGTGCAGGGAAGAACCAGCCAGAGACTCAATAGTAAGCTTAATGTGTCTTATTGGGTAATTTCAATCATGCACATAAGATCTGGGAAGTCACACAATCATACAAGGCTAACTGAAGGAAAAGGGAGAAAAGTGTGGATAGCAAGCTTTCAGGGTGACGTGGGTGATATTTCCCAATCCAGATCCTATTGTCTCTTAAAGGTTGAGCCATCGGAGGCTAAGTGCAAGTCCATTATTGCTGGAGTTTCTTGTAATTTCCTAACTATGACCTGGCTACACCTGGAGTTCTAATTTACAATACATGTGTTTGGCCAGTCTTTTCCTCTTATCCAGCATGGCCATACAACCACAGCAGGGTATATTTATTCCAGTTAATATATTTTGGCTTGGTAAAGCTTCCACTCTCCCCCTTGTCCTCAGCTTACTTCAACTGGTGCAAACTGAATTCGAAGGTCAAAAGTGGTTTGTACTCAGGTTATTCAGTTTGAGAAGGGGGTTGGATTTTATCTTTCCTGGTAGACATAGGCAAAAGCACACTGCAGCACAATCTCCTAGCTTGTGTGTCCTCCCTCATTAATAACTTTTGCCATCTTGGCCAAACTCTGATCATGATCTTGTTTGGCCACATGCTTCTTGGTTTTCACCTGTGAAATGCTGAAGGGCATGTTATATGTTTTTTGTATGCCTTGCTGATTTGATTTCCAAATGTGTGATCCATCAGTTATGCCACTGTTTGCCTTTCAGTGCAGCCATAACAGCCTTAATTGCTTTCTGTCAGTAGATTTGAGCATGATTGCTTTTAAAAATCATACTTCTCTGCCAGTAGAATTCTGTTCTGTTGGGAATATCTCTGCCTAGCTAAGGAGTGCTGTGTGTTTTTGCTTAGTAATAATTAACGGCAATGATGTTAACTTCCCTGTGTTTTCCTAACCTCTTAGCAAAATGAAAAACAAACTTAGAGGAGCAGGAAATAAAATAATGGCACCATCTCTTCCCTAAGGGATCAGAAAGAAAGATGTTCCTTGAACAATTTGAATTTCTTCCTCAGTGCAAGCGTGGTCTGTGGCAGACGCCGGAGAGGAGAATTCAGCTGCTGAGCACCAAGAAACCTTTCAGAGTGGTTTCTTATTCTTCTTAGAGGCCTGCAAAGGTAAATTCCGGGAAATGCTAGTGCTTTGTTTATTCACCATTAGAACTTTATGGGGAAAATACTGATTTTTTTAAAAAACAAAACTTTACATGAAGAAAAGGAGAATGATCAAATGAAACAAAAATAGTAACATGGGTTACACAGAACACAAACTACATTTTCACAATAGATCCTGAAAAGAAAGAGGTAGGAGAAGGGAGTACAAAGTCAGAATATACTCATACTTCTCTATATTGCCAGGAATTTGTACAAGCGAAACATAACATGGATGTATACATCTTCCTCTGTATTGACCAAACATGTATGTAATAAAAAAAATATTTACCTAAAACTATTTCCTATTTGTATTTCAAATATTATTGTATCAATTGGCATCAGTTGGTGGTGAAGAAAAGTCTGAAAAATTTCTGTATTGATATACAATATCAATACCTCACTCAACAAAGCCTCTGACAAGGAACTTCCTTTTGTTGTCCTCAAATTTTTCTTCTGTGACTTTCTCCTGCAAAGTAAAATGTTTCTTCTATTCATGCTGATACCCTTCACTGTTGTTTTACGTTCCCTTTGCTTCTACATATCCTCTGCCTCTAAGAAAACCACCCTAAAGCTTGCTAATTTAATCCACACACCTTCCATGATTGTTACTTAGGGCCAGCTCGTGTTGTCCACCATTTTCAGAACAATGATCCATAAGGAATATTATGCGCCCTTTTTAAAAATGCCCCCTCGCCATGGAAAAGCTGCTCTTGTACGTAAACCCTTCCACCTATTTATCTCAAACTTGGCAGACTTGTTTCTCTCCTTCCCCAGGACCAACGACTGATTTGACATGGGATTCTGCTTTTTTAGACACATTTATTTCGGCTTCTTAGGAAAAACCTCTGTGACTTGGGAGACCCTGAAAATAGCAGTGCAAATGTCAGCATACCCACTTGCCTCATGCTGCAGTCCTACCATATCAGAAAAGTAGTGCCATTCCAAACAAACTGACAAATCATCTGAATGAAATCACAATAGAACAATTGCACCCCTTCCACACACACACACTACTTGGAATATGCAGTTTTATTCAATGATACCAAAGCTTCTTAGCATACAAATCAGTGATGGTCCAAAATTCCAGTCGATAATATCTGGTAGACTGTGAAACTTATGACGACAAGAACGAGAACAACAACAGCAGCAACATATTAGATTATAAATGCCCCACAGGACTGCAAAACTAAAGACAAAGAGAAGGAAAGACTATGAAATACTATTGTTGTTCTGTCCCTTCAAGTCATTTCTGACTTATGGTGACTCTAGGTGAAGCTCTCACAGGGTTTTCTCCAGAGAGCACCACGTGCTCAGGGTCACCTGATGGATTTCCATGGCTGAGCAGGGACTTGAACTCTGGTCTCCAGGGTCGTAGTCTAATGCTCCAACCACTACATCATGCTGGCTCTCTATAGTGGCACCTTCAAATTCAGATATAGTACCTCTGAGAAAAGACAATAACTGTAGCTCCAGTGGCAATAGGGAGCTGTGGGAGCAATCCCAAATGGACTGACAAAATGTCTGAATGAAGTTACCATAAATAGGATCACAACAACACAATTACAAAAAGTAACATTATGTAGAACACGTCATATTATCCAAGCATACAATATTGGTTCCTAGAGTCTTGAACAGAATCCAAATCATTAGGGGTCCAGAAGTTCAGTTAGTAACACCTGGGAGACTGTGAAACCAAGATACCTGTATATATTTACCTGGTAGTCATTCTTTTCCCAAAGGAAGGTGTTATGCCTGAAAATTTCATCCAGTTCTGACAAAGGGAAAAATATAGCTGGTTTTTCTTCTTCGGTGGTACTCAGTGGGTGGCATCAACATTTAGACGTCCAAATTTCATGTTGGTTTCAGAACACAGGCTGAGGAGAATGGTTTTTGAACTGGTGCAAGCAACCAAATTTTCTGAAACACTGAATTAGATTCTGAATAAAATCTTGTGGTCAATGCACACCATTAGAAGGGATAGATTTTTCCATTTGTTTTTGTTTCACCTTACCAGCTTTGGCTTACCCCTCTACCAATGTCTAATTCAAGCAGTTGGTCTTCATTACGCATCGGCTTTTCAATTCCCTGTTTTAAAGACATGTGTCAACTCTCGTTTGGAGACTTATTTCATTAGCTTTAGCAGAATTGCTGTAATTACTGGTGTATGTCACAAGATATCATAAGATGCCACAACAGCTCCAGTATCTAATACAGTTATTAAGAGATGTGTCACAACATCATTCATCTTTGTCTTTGAAAGTTTCTCTCCTCCACCAGCTCTGCTGTAGCTTGAAATTACACAAGTCCAAGCAATATATATGATATATGATAAGCATTAAATAAATATACCAACGAAATCATGCAATGGTTTTGGGTTATAGTTAGGGACATATAATAATAGTGTTCAGTTTGCATTTCCCTGTGAAGATATCTCTTTCAGACCTCTTTAGATTAGCAGTTGAATGGTGTATATCATGCATTGGAGATCCATACATTTCCAAGGTCTGTGATACATTTCAGAGAGGAAAAAATGCACACAAATCATGTGCACATTTGAAAAATGCACACCAATAAAAATGCATTAATTGAAAAAAAAACTGCATGTAGATATTGTATTCAACAGGAAAATGAGCACATTAGAAATCGGCACCCAAAAATGGACACAGAAATACATTCATGTTTGCACACAAAGTAAAAAAAATCACCTCTTTTTGACCCCAAATCTAAACACTCTCTAGGGGACATGGGGGCATTCTCACCAGGTTTTGGGGCCTTCCTGGGCTTAGGACAACAGGAAGTGAGTGGAAGTCACTTCACTTCCTGTTTTTAAATAAAACCTTCTCCTGGCCCTAAATTGGCACCTCCCCCCAATATGGTGGAAATGTCCCTCATGTCCACTAGAGGGCATTTGGGAGTATTTGGAGGCAAAAAGATTTAGAAAAAAAAATTGAAAATATTCCTTTGACTCCTTCCTGGAGTGCATTTTGGAGCTATTTTTTGATGTCTGGAAGGGTCCTGGAGGCTCAAAAATGGTGCTGAGGAACTGCACCATTGTCTACTTCTGTCTTGGGCTGAGAGAATGTAACTTGCTGTCATGGAGTCCTAGTCCAACACTCAAATCACTACACCACTCTGCTTCATTTATATGAGTACAACTATAAGAATGTGAACAATAGAAATGCAATTAGTCATTAGGAAGTATAATCTACCCATCTTGTAGACCATGAATGGAGAAATGATTTGGTGTCTGAGGTAGAATTGTCTCTCCTCCAGAAATGAGCTGGTAAGCCACAGATGATACCATAAGAAGTAAGACCCAACTACAAGCCCTGGATTCTCATCAATCATAAAAATATAAAGTTGGGGGAGACCTCAAGGACCATCAAATCCAACCCCTTGCTATGCAGAAATCCACAGTCAAAGCATTCCTGACAGATGGCCATCCAGCCTCTGTTTAAAACCTCTGTTTAAAAGAAGAAGACTCCACCACACTGAGGCAGTGTATTCCACTGTTGAACTGCTCTTACTCTCAGGAAGTTCTTCCTAATGCAAGATGGAATCTCTCTTCCAGACATTTGAAGTCATTGCTCCATGTCCTAGTCTCTTCTAGATTTAAATTAGGGTGGGAACAGTGCAGCCACAGTCTGCCTACAGTCTATGCACTTTATGTTTGTAACTCCTGAAGCTCCACACCAATTCCCCAAAGTCTCCCCACCCCATTTTTTTAAAAAATGGCACAATTTGGGGGCCATTTTTGCCCAAAAGCCTTAAAGAAAGCCATCCAAGTGCATCAAAACAAAAGAAAATACCCCACTCCACATGAACCCCATACCACTGCCAAATATCTCTATTTTCCCCTTCAGTCCCTGAAAATAGAAACAGGAAGTGATGTCATACCACTTTCTGTTCCCTTTTTATAGGAACTTTGGGAAAAAACAGAAATGTTTAGGCTAGCTCTGTGTGTGTATCACCCTGGAAGGGATTTAGACCCTGGTCCCCATGCAGTTGCTCACCCTTGATTTAGATGGAAAGAGGAGATTTAGCTGAGTGTCATCAGTACAATGGGGGTTCTGGACTTTCAAACTCAGTCTTTCCTGAGGTCTCATATTACCGTTAAATATAATTTAAACTTCCTCTGCATATAGTTCCCATCCCCTTAAGGCTAATTACTGTGCACCTGTAACTGATTTTATATATATATATATATATATATAATGTGCATATATATATATATATATATATATATATATATATAATATAGTGCATGTTAATTGCACACACACAATTATTCTCATGGCTAACTTCACCCTTAGATAACAGTTTATGGAATGCAGAGATTGGCAATTGTGGCCCTTTGGGTGTTTTTGGTTTGCATTTTCTGTTAACTGTAGACAGTGTAGCCAATAATGAAGAAAGATGGAAGCTGCAGTCCAAAAACACACAGAGCACCATTGTTGCTGACTCTGACCTGACACTTAGGGTTTCATGCCTTACAGTGTTCCCATTGATTCAGTGGGTCTGCGTCACTTGGCATCAGCAACTGGAATTAGTCCTATTGTCACACAGTACTTGTCCTGAAAAATATTGCTTCTTTCAGCCTCAGCTGCTACCTGCAGATTGTATTAATGACTCACTTTACAAGGCTGTTATTAAGTGTGAATGCAAAAAGTGTGAAAAGTTTCCTGAACACTGCGAAAATTATATGGATGATTGAGGATGTTGATGATGATGATGATGTTGATGATGATGGTTACATAATCAAAGCTGTGAAAAACCTACTAAAATGTAATGCCAGCTAATTAATGAACTGCTTGTATAAAACTCAGATTTTATGGCTGCTTAATGGAGACTAAAGCAAAGCCGACGAAAGGCATCAAGGAGTTGCAATTTGAATATGTGTAAGTTTTCATGCATATTAATTTGGCAGCCTACTTTTGTGAAGGCATATCTATTCTTATGAAGGAGGTGTCTACATTAACAGATTTTTCTGATGAATTTTTTTGCAACTCGTTTTGTTGTCAGATTGTTTGCTTCAGCCAACAAAAATCACAAAAGATTCCCAAGGGGGCATATGTCTTTGGTGCTTTGTGATATTTTGAATAACTCAAAATAAGGTATACACAGAAAGCAAGTCAAAGAATGCATAATATTTGTCAGTGTTGCTTGCCTGTGAGAATTAATTAAAGGAAATTACTTGAAACAGTGTGAAATGAAGGCATATTTATTGAATTTAATTTCCCTTTTCTTTTTGTTAAAGACAAAGCAAAGCTCAGTTTAGAACAAAAAAGAAAACAAGGATCTTAATTTGTAAACTTTTAAATTGGTAAATGGTTGTAATGCTAATAGTTAGCCTCAACTAGAGTAGACCTACTGAACCAATTGTTGAATGGTGAGTCAACCTGTAGCTAAATCCCATTGATTCAGTAGTTCTACTCCAGTCAGGACTTACAATGGGATTTAAGTCAATGTGTTTCATTACCCCACAACAATTAAAAATGAATGCCCGAATCCTACTGGTTAGTTCCAGCAAGGTTGTTGTTGTTGCTGCTGTTGTTGCTGTTGTGTGTGTTCCAGTAGTTTCTGACTCATGGCCACCTTCAGTTGAACCTATAACAGATTTTTCTTGGCAAGATTTGTTCAGAGGAGCATTGCCTTTGCCATCTTTTAAGGCTAAGAGAATATGACTTCCCCAAGGTCACCCAATGGGTTTCCACGGCTGAGTGGGGATTTCAACCCTAGTCTCCAGAGTCCTAGTTTAACATCCAAACTACGACACCACACTGTCTCTCACTCCCACAGGGGTAGATCTATTAAGTCAATTGTTGAATGATGAGTCATATACCCCAATGCAACGCAATGCAAAACCCATTGATTCAGTGACTGAATTAGGGATAGATGCATGTACAAGTCACACTATGTATGTATAGCCAAGAGTCACCACTGTGCAACTGATGCATTCTATTGATAGTGACTAAGTGGAGTTGTCTCACTGCACAGTTACCTGGGCTTTGTCTTTGCAAGGTGCTCATTGTGCACTACATTTTGTGCTTGTGCATCCTGTACTTTGCATTGTGATTTTGCATGCAATATTTTGCACCATGGTTCTGCATTGTGCATTTTGGTTGTGCATCCTATACTTTCCCTTGTGGTTCAGCATTGTTGTTATGCATCCTATACTACTCTGCTGGGGAATAAAACTAAAACAACAAAAATTTAAAAATATACCGCTCTTTCATCTTATACAAAATCCAGATGGGGTCTGTGGTGGGTACCTCATTCCACCCAATAGTAGGACTAGTCCTGGTAGGAATCTCAGCTCCATCCCTGCTGCCTGCTGGATGGTGTCATTTTAGCTGTCACGACAAAGGAAGGCAAATACTTAAATATATGACTGCTTATTCATACAAATGCTTGTTTTCAATCATTTAAGTCTATTTCAATGTTATGATATGCCTCTGGGATTCAAATTCTACTGGAAAACAATGTTCAGTTGCTTTATACAACAGTTGTGTGTGTTGTGGGGTATGAGCTAAAAAGATCCTCAAGTCAAAGTTTGGCATTAGATGCCAAAATCAGAACCATCCATGCCACAGAGTTTCTGATTTCTAGGTATGATTGTGAAAGCTGAACAGTGAAGATAGCTGTTGGGAAGAAGATTAAGTCCAGGTCCTGGTGGAGGAGAATCTTGAGGATATCCTGGACCTCCAAAATGACAAATGAGCTCTCATTAGAACTCTCATTAGAAGTGAAAATGACTAAACAGAGGCCCTTTCCACACCTTACCGTGATCTTGTATTGTCCCGTTGTGATCCCAGCAGTGCCTTTGCCAAGATAAGAGTGTGTCCAGAATACTCCCCTCTGCACCCAGCCAGCTGCTGGTGGATGGTAGTGCTTGGGACACAGTCCTTCCTTCCACAGTGCAGCTGGTCTGTTCCTGTGCTGCGCTGAGGAAGGAAGTGCCTTAATAGCACTTCTGCCCTTTCTTCACAGCCCAAGCCGACGTGATCATCACGCAAAAGGGGCCTATTCCTGGTGTTTTACCAGTAATAGTATAGTGCGTGATCACGACTGCTGGGGACGCAACAGAAGTGGGAACCATGATGACTTCATGCAGTAGCAATGTGTTGCGCACCAGCTTCAACATGTCCCCATGCCAGGATGGGGCTGTAGTGTGGAAATGGCCAGAGACTACGTTAGTTTAGAGATATCATGGGATAGCCTGACTCAATGGGGGGAAAAAATGATAATGTTCAATTACGTGGAAATTAGTAGGAAAAGAAGAAGGCCACATTACAGATGGATTGATTCAATCAATCAAGGAAGCCACAGTCCTGAGTCTGCAAGACATAATGACTGGGGTTCTTAGAGATGTCTTATTCATAGGGTCACCAAAAACTGAAACTGACTTGACAGCAAATAACAACAAAAGCAGGCCAGTCCTTCCCAAGTCTGTACTTAATACCTTCCACAAAGAGCTCGATGTTACCTCCACTTTCCTCACTGGCAAAGAGTTGTAGTCAAAACAGTAGCTTTTTCAAAGCCCTGGTGTCACTATGCTCCATTGTGTATCTCTGGTTTTTATCTCTGCAGATTTCTTTAACAGGCACTCATGTCTAGTGGCAATTTTGCCATCCTTTGAAGAGAGACTCTGTCTGAGGAATAGTCTTAAGCCTTTACCTTGAAGGACCACTGGAATAAAGCTGTTCATCCTTGAAAAATTGCTTCTGGTTAAAACGTTCTGTCTTCCTACTTCCTTGAAAATGGCTTCTGGTGATGATAAGCAAGTTGAGGGCAGGCAATGATAGAGGGGAAGCGTGGAAAGGCATGAGTTAGAGATACCAGAAATGTGCTCTGTCTAGTCATATTTTAATGAGGTTGAGGCTAACAATAATCAAGAAATTCACTGCTCTGGAAACAAAAGGGGGTTTATGTTAATCTGTTGGGACATAGATTGTCTTCCCTCTGTTGGAAGCGATGGATCTTTAACAGAACTGCATGACAACAGAGTATGGCACTTCAGTGTGAAGGATTGAGAGTGGATTCATGAACAGAGCAGGATAACCCAGGAGCAATAATCCTATTCCTCTTCTAATTAACTGTCAACATTCTTTGAGAACAGGGATGAATGAGCATTTTAATACAATCAGCATTTGCCAAAATATAAAAAAAAACCCTTCATATTGCTTATTTTTTTTATTTGCAAATGCACAATATACAAATTAACATAGTTTTTTTTTACAAGGATCACAATATATTCTGCGTATTTAGGTTTTTGTATATTCTTCATACACAAAGGCTATTTTTGCACTACACCGTTATAGTGCTATTATTCCACTTTCAACATCCTACTTACAGAATCCTGGGGTCTGCAATTTAGGGAGGGACCTTTAGAATGCTCAGTCAGAGAACTTTTTTGCCTTACTAAGCGACAAACCCCCAGATTTCCACAGGATGTTGAAAGTGGAATAATAGCATTATTATTCCACACGTAGTGTGGAAATGGCCAAAGGTTTGAATCCAGTTGCTAGTTATAACAAGAGTAGACCCATTGAATCAATGGACCTTAGCTACTTATTGGCATACTAAGCTGTCATTGACTCAATGAGTCTCCTTTCTTGGGACTAGCAAATGGATTTAGACTAAAGAATTTAAGACAGAGCTTTAAAATGTTGGCTGGCCTCGTGTTCAGCAGTTAGAATGTTGTAAACTGGACCTATGATCTTGTAACTGCTGGAGATTTATGTCTATGGTTATGAAGGACTGGAAATGACAGAAAACCCTGTGATTTTCAGGCCCTTTCTGCAGCTTACCTCCATCCAGCACAGTTGTATGGGGATCACATGAGCAGCCTCTTCCATGAGGCACTTGTGTCCCCTCTACTCCTGCTTTGCAATAGTTGCCTGCTGACTGGCAGGCAGGGAACATGAGGGCTCCGTCTCTTCCTTCTGCAGTGCAGCCAGGTATTTTCCGGGCAACGCTGGCTGGGGGAGGAAGTCGAGAGCCATGGCTCTGGAGGCTCCTCACGGATGGTAAGTGTGTGTGGGGCCCTGGAGCGATGTGCGATCACACATCATTTTCAGCCCAAAGCCAAAAATGATATATTGCACAATCAGCACCTGCTGGCCCTGGCAGCGTCACGTGATTGCGAGGACATCATGTGACACACGCCTCACAATCACATGATGCTCCGGAGACCCTTTTGCATGCCAAATGCCGTGGGAAAAGGGCCTCAGTGTGGCAGCATGTGAATTAAGTGTTTCTGAGGCCACTGGGAAATGATGTCTGCAGCACTTTTTCAGTTTCAGGGCACTTTGAAGTAAGTTGTTATGGCAGGAGCCTGAGGTATCTCTCCAGCTGGCTATTCTTGATGCACCCCACAACTCTGCAGATACAATGTTCCAGTTTCTTGATCTCAAGCTCTCTGAAATGCTAAGTAGAGTTTTTGAGAGGTGGCATTGTCAGATGTATCTATGATGACAGAGCTCCATTGTTGGAGTTATGTTGATGATGCAGGATTTTGACTGTTTTTTTCTATACTTTTTTTTTTAGTACTAGAATCCACCCAGTCAGCATGACCACTGCTGGTTATACTGGCTCTGAGATTCTGGGAATTCTAGTACAAAAATGTTTCACAGTTACACAATCTGAATAAGGGAGAAACTGCCTGTTTCATTCATCCAGTCCCAAGGCTTGGAAAGTTTGTGAATAAAACAGGGTTGCCTCCTCTTTTGTGGGCAACACTTCTCATCTTTAAAAAGTTATATGGCAACAGAGAAAACTTGGTTGCGTAAATGTTTATCATACCAGTACCATCATTCAGCATGTTTAGGCATGTTATCAGTCTATCAGTCTGTCAGTCTATCTGGAACAACCCAGCTGTCTGAGACAGCTGCCTTAGATAGGGGAGACATTCCCCAAAGGTACTGTAGTCTATGGTTCTATCTTGGCTTTTAACATTCTCTCCTTAGTCTCATCCAGAATATCATTCAATCAAAATAATCAAAAGAAAGGTGTTCTTTGTATCTTGCTTACAGTTATCCAATCAAAACAAAGATCTTTAGATATGAGGGTACCTCAGGTGCAGTCGGAGTCTTTGGCTGCTTTCCATCCTAATTCCCTCATCCATCACAGCATCTGCTAGCAGGTTATTCTTGGTTCAATCTACTGGATGTTCTTTTATCTTGATAACAATTGAACACATTACATCTGCTAAAGGGTATTACAAGTCACATCCATTCACAGCCACAGTGTGATGCTCTGTTGACATTTGAGTAGGCGTTTTCTCAGCCTTAAGCTGAAGCCAAATTCTCACTGATATGCATACACATTCTAATACATCTTGCGTCCTGTATTGTATCTCATCTACTATACAAAAGTCAAAGTTTGTGACTTTGTCTGTTTGTCTGCATCAGGCAGGCCAAGACCTCATACGATTGGCTGTGTGAGGCGAGAAGCCCTCATACGATTGGCTGGCTGTGAAGATGCTCTGGAATCCTGGGTTTGACAGTTCAGGGAGGGGCCTTTAGAATACTCAACCGGAGAGCTCTTGGGCTTTAGGCCAGTTGCGATGGAGACGAAGCCCAGCAGCAAGAAGAAGGGCAGCGTATTGCCTCAGAAACCAAACCTCTGTTATGTTAACAACTCTGAATACAGATTGGATTGGGGAATATGGGGGAAAGTTACAGGTACTGGACAAGGCAATTTGGGGAATTACAGACACAGGATACCAAATCTGTGTGTTTCAACTGCATCTAATTCCTAAGGTAAGGTAAGGTAATTCCTAAGGTATTTCTAACAAGTGTTACCTATGAGAAAATAAAATCCCGGGCAACGCTGGCTAAATACGCTAGTATACTATACTCTAGATTACATTCTGAACATTACAAGTATATCTCTAGGCCTCAGAGATGGCAACAAATACATCTGGCCTGTAATACTGGAAAAGAAAAGCCAGAAGAACTTTCAGAGATGCATCTTTTGTGTAACTCTTAGACCACTTCTAGGATATATGGCAAACATTCTTGATGCTGTTGTCCCAAGTGATCTCCCCAAAAAGACCACTGGTTGCACGAGTGACCCAGGAGTAGGGAAATAAACCCTGACTTGACTTGTCCACATGTAGAAAAAGGAGAGACATGATGCAATGATGCAAATGAAGGTTTTTCTCTGTTGATTTCATCCTGGAGAGAAGTGACTAGCGGGGTGCCACAGGGTTCTGTCCTGGGCCCAGTGCTGTTCAATATTTTTTATCAACGACTTGGATGAAGGAATAGAGGGCATGCTCATCAAATTTGCAGATGACACCAAATTAGGAGGGGTTGCTAATACGCCAGAGGACAGGATCAAAATTCAAAATGACCTGGATAGATTGGAGAGCTGGGCCAAGGCGAACAAAATGAAATTCAACAGAGAGAAGTGTAAGGTCCTACACTTAGGTAGAAAAAATGGAATACAGAAATATAGGATGGGGGACACGTGGCTGGATAGTTGTACGTGTGAAAGGGATCTAGGAGTCTTCATAGACCACAAACTGAACATGAGTCAGCAGTGTGATGCGGCAGCCAAGAAAGCCATGCAATTCTCGGCTGCACCAATAGGAGTATGGTGTCTAGATCGAGAGAGGTACTGGTACCACTCTACTCTGCTCTGGTTAGACCCCATCTTGAATACTGTGTCCAGTTCTGGGCACCCCAATTCAAGAAGGATATTGACAAGCTGGAGTAAGTCCAGAGGAGGGCGACCAAAATGGTGAGAGGCCTGGAAGACATGCCCTATGAGGATAGACTTAGAGAGCTGGGGATGTTTAGTCTGCAGAAGAGGAGGTTAAGAGGGGACATGATAGCCATGTTTAAATATTTGAAGGGATGCCACGTAGAGGAAGGAGAGGGCTTGTTTTCTGCTGCTCCAGAGACCAGGACAAGGAGCAATGGATTCAAGCTGCAGGAAAGGAGATTCTACCTGAACCTCAGGAAGAACTTCCTGACAGTCAGGGCTGTCCGGCAGTGGAATCTGCTGCCTCAGAGTGTAGTGGAGTCTCCTTCCTTGGAGGTTTTTAAGCAGAGGCTGGATGGCCATCTGTCGGGAGTGCTTTGAGGGTGTTCCTGCATGGCAGGGGGTTGGACTAGATGGCCTGTGTGGTCTCTTCCAACTCTACATTTCTATGATTCTATGATATCAGAGTAATTTTGTGCATTTTCAAGACTGATTTTTGCACATTTCTGAAAACATATTTTTTTTCCCAAAAAATTAAAAGTATTGCTCTGTTGGATAGACTAGTAAATATTGGAGCATGGGATCAGTTTTTTTTTCTCTGTGTGTGTCTTTTTGAATATGAACCTCTCCTTTTCCACTTGCTATGGGTATGCTTATTGTCACAAAGTGAAAAGGGGGCGAAGAAATTTTCTGCAAAATGCAGAAAACATAATTTAAAAAGAGCTTAGTACTATAAAACTTCAACTCTGTCATCCTTGCATGTGAAAACAAATAATTATGATAGTCCTTACTTGCCCCATATTTGAAAATATCATGGAGGAAATATTGTATAAAAGAAAAAAAAACTGATTTTTGGTGCAAAAACAGTTTTTCTGTGCTGGAAGGCCATTTTCTGCTCCAAAAACAATTTTTTCATGAAAAAAAAAAGTCCTGTTTTTCTCCACAGATTAACTCCACAGAGTAACTCTTCCACAACATTTCAAGACATCCAGTGCTAGGAGAAGAAAAAAAAGTCTTGCTGGTTTATCATTCTTCCTGATAGAGTGTCCCAAATTCTTGGGAAATTTATTTTTTTTCAACCTAGGCATGAATAAAGATGAATATTCTTTCCATTCTTACTTGGTATCTCATTCTCATGCTGGAAATATGATCTCCCATGGGAAACAGAATCCTTGTCCAGGCTGTCTTTCCAGTATGAGTTGGCCTATATTGACCTAAATCTCAGCAATGGTTAATTAATTCCACATCCCTGCTTGGGAACAGCTCAGCAAATTTGTGGCACATAGACCTGTACCAGAGCTCACAGGGGAGATGGGAGGGTCAGCCTTGCATACTTGGCTGTGCTTCAGCATGAGGGCATTTTCTCTTGGTGTTCAGGGGAAATGACACCCGTGGGATAAGCCACGCTTGGTACAAAACTATACACCAAGAAAGATTGGTGCAAATGGGAGAATAAATAATACTCACAAATTTTTCAATGAGAAAGGGCAGGTCATCACATTGAGACACACTGTGAAATGGTCAGCCACCCCAAAATTAGTAACGGGCAGAGCTGTTGGCAGCTGCTGCAAAAATCTCCTTCAGTATGGTCTTTTTTCTTTACCTTGTCCTCGAGAAGTATGAGAACACTGAAAGAGATGTTTGCAGCAGCAGAGTCTGTAGCATGCATGTTTGGGGGCCTAGAGATATATGTGGGTTTTCCACTGTCTCAGGGAACCTGTGACCCAACTCCCACAAAGGTTGAGGGCCCACTGTATACACACAAGTGCACACATGCACACGAAGAACTCCAGCAACACAAATCAAAAACTCCAGTAACAGATAACCACAACTTCCACCAACTTTCTGACACATTTGCCCCATCTGGAGGAGCCCTAACCTCAACACACAGTGGTGGTCATAAACATAATTTGTTTATATGCATATGGTTTTCATTACCTGGGAGAACCCCTAAAGAGATTGAGCAACATGATCAGCAACATGATGCTGCCTTTAGGCTCACCCTCATTTGCTTCTCCTTTGCCTCAGGCTGTTACTTGTCATTGGGAGAAAAGCATACAGCTAGTCAGCCATTTCTCTGTATGCTGAATCCTTTTCCATTTTCTGTGGTGGTATCTCTTTCTTTCCCCAATTTTCCCCAGCCCCATCTCTATTCATTTTCATTCACTTCTAGCCAAAGTTTCCATTCCTAGATAAAGCTGGAGAGTCAACCGAGTCTATGGGGGAGGGAGTTGCACCGTATAAAAATGGTCTTAGTGAGAATACCTTCCCCTGTGTTTCACCAAGCATACCTTTGACAGTGGTTCGACTGTCAAAAAGCCCTCCCACAGGTGTCTTAATGATCCCCTGCAGTTCTTAAAACTCAAGCAGGCTCATAAAGACCCAAAGATGGTAATGCACACACTGATAACCTCAAGGTTGGACTTCTGCAATGTGCTATATATTGGGTTACCTTTGTACCAAGTTTGGAAATTCCAGTTTGACCAAAATACGGCAGCCATATTGGTTACAGGAGGAGGAGTGAGCATGTCACACTGATATTAAAGTCACTCCACTGGCTGCCAATTAGTTTCCAGGCAAAGTACAAAGTGTTGGTTATTACCTTTAAAGCTCAATATGGTTTGGTTCCAAGTTACTTGCAGGACTGCCTCCTCCCATACAATCTGCCCCATACACTCCGGTCCTCTGGAGGCCATTTCACTTAAGTCAGCCAGGACTAGACTAGCAATGGTCACCCAGAAGGCCTTCTTGTCAGCCACTCCTAGCTGTGGAATGACCTGCTGGATGAGATTCAACACTAAAATATACTATCTGAATTCAAAAAAATACTAAAGACCTGTCTCTTCTGGCAGGCCTATCCAGTCTATTTTTAATTATGATTTTTTTTTAATTAGGATATATTTGTATTTTAAATAGTTTTATTGTGTTTTTAGTTTATTTTAACCTACAATGTGTTTTTAATTGTATTTTAATTTATGTTGTACTTTGCCTTGAGCCTTGTGAGAGGCAGGTAAGAAATAAAAAATTATTCATTATTATTTATTTAAAAAACAAAACACTGAGCCATGGGAGCAGGGCTTGCATGGGCATGTCCCTTCCCCACCTTTAGGTCACCTAGGATATGTTATACAGCTGTAGAACCGTATGGATGGTGTTAAAAGAAAATGAAATTTTGGGTTGAAGGCTGCTGTGGTACAGTGGTCAGAATTTTGAAGTGGATACTTATATTCAAAACATCATTCAGCAATGAAGCCTGTGACGGTGGAAGTTCTGCTCCCAAAGGAAAACAAAAATGCTACTTCTGCCCACCATCTTGCTCCACAGTCCACTCTTGCTATTCTATGATGTTTCCACTGGCTTCTGCATTCCTTGGAGAACACAACACAGAGTGGGTGGACCCTATAGAAAGCATTGTTTTCACTTCACACAGAGGCAGATACACACAAATATCTGGTATTGAGGGGACCTTTCTCAGACCCAGGCATTTTGGGCTTGACCAACTCTTGAGCTTTGATCACCTGAGCGCCATTAACAATGGAGACTATCAGGACAAAATTCATTATAATGCAGAGTTCTCCATTTTCTGTTGTCTAAGAAACCTGCTTCACCTCACCTAAGGGAAAGCCAACTCTTCATCAATCTCATTGAGTAAGCTTGGTTCAGTTATATAGTATCCTCCAATATTTCACATATGAAAACCAGGACGTGTTGCCAAGCAACGTCAAAGTGTGGCCAAGATTGCAACAGTTATTAATGAGGAACAACACACAAGCTAGGAGAGGCTGCAGCAGTTTGCTTTTGCCTGAGCCTTTTGGGAAGGAGAAGATTCTATCCCTTCTTCTCCTCTCACTTCTGGTGAGTTAATCAAGTGAAAACTATTTTTGCACTTTGAACTCAGTTTGCAGCAATTGAAGTGAGCTGAAGACAAAGGGTGAAGGAAAGAAAAACTGGGGCATTTTAAAAGCAGATGAACAGTGGGAGGGCAGAGGATTAGCTAGAACTATCCTGTTAAATTGGGGCAGTTGGAGGATACCAAGCCACTCAGAGTTGTTGTGAGGATAAAATGGGGTTAGGGAAGAACTGTGAATGGCACACCAATGTTGGTGCAGAAATAGATAGATAGATAGATAGATAGATAGATAGATAGATAGATAGATAGTGTACCCTACATATTGGACTACAACTCTGGAGACCAGGGTTAGATTCTTTGTTCAGCCACAGAAACCCACTGGGTGACCATGGGCATGTCACACACTCTCAGCCCCAGAAAACCCTGTGATAGGGTTGCCTTAGGGTAGCCGTAAGGTGCATAACAAGAACAATAGCTAAGCTATCTATCTATCCATCTATCTATCCAACAGTAAAATGGTTAGCTGGTTGTCTATTAAAATGTGCCCCCCACAAAACTGTGGAGATTTAAAGTTTCAGATGACTTCATACTGATAAATTACTGAGTCTTAGAGATGTTTTTCACTAAAATAAAATCCAGAGAAGCATAACATCAGGCTGAGTCAGAGGGAGTATTTTGAGCTGTGCATTTCCACTAACAATGCAACAATCACATGTCAAAAATGATTAGTAAGAGTGGGTTGTCAATCCAAGTTTGGGGGAAGATGTACTTACATCTCTCCACCAGTTAGGGTACTTTCACAGAGCACCATGACAACCCATATTAATTTCAGTGGAGCTGCTGCAAACAGTAGCTGCTGAGAGAGAAGACATATAAACTTAACAACTGCTTATAAACTTCTTCCTAAACGTACTGTGCCATGGGCAGCCAGAAGCACTGAGGAAGTGTAGTATGATTCTATTAATAATAACAGTGTTAAAGACCATGTTTCAACAATTTATTTTGGCATGCAGAGATAAAGAAAATGGCACTTCTCCATGTAGATGCAATAAATATTCAAGCATGACAAGTGCAACATGCTGCATGAGTTTCCAAAAAGAAATACTTCAAAAGTTTTGTCAAAGTTTTCAGGGAATACCAAACTTTTTTGGGAGAGGGGTTGTACTTAAAATATTTCTGTGTATGGTTGTGAAAGCTAGACAGTGAAGAAAACTGATAGGAAGTGAACCAAGTCATTGGAAGTGTGGTGCTGTAGAAGAATTCTACAGATACCATAGACTGCCAAAACAACCAGTAAATGGGACCTAAGGCAAATCAAGCCTGAACCCCTCTTAGAAGCCAAAATGACCAAACCGAGGCTATCGTATTTTGGACTTATCATGAAACAACTTGACTCATTAGAAAAAATGACAACACTTGGTTAAGTGAGCAGTAGGAAAAGAGGAAGACCACAATCAAAGAAGCTATAGCCTTGAGTTTGCAGGACCTGAGCAGAGCTGTTGATGAATCAGGCGACTGGGAGATCTCTTATTCAAAGGGTTGCCATAAGTTGAAGCTGACTTGGTGGCAATTAACACCACCACAAAAGCAATTCAGAATGTTGTCAGACTCCGAGTGGATAATCATGAGCCTTCCACATGTTTTGGATTGTAAGTCCCACAATCCTTTACCATCAACCAAAAACACCTTGAAGGCCAAAGGTTTCCTATCCCAGTCCTAAGAACATACTCAGCCCTATCCAGCTTGTTATATCACAAGTATTTCTTATTTCCATGAACCATCAGGTTAGTGGGTCCCAAACTTTGGTTCTCCAGATGTCTTGGACTGCAGCTCCCAGAATGCCTGTTGGCTAAGCTGGCTGAGGTTTCTGGGAGATGAAGTCCAAAACATCTAGAGAACCAAAATTTGGGAACCACTGTGTTAGGCCTTCCACTAGCAGATTGAGGAGGGTGTTGCAGGCAGCCAATTTGGGATAACATAAAATGGCAGTCAGTTGTTAGATATTTAATTTATTGTCATTGCACTTAGACTGCCAAGGAGAGAAAGATGTAGTTGTGCAATGTTTTGCCTCAGGCCTGCAAATGACTCAACTGGCTTCACATCTAATTAGGGTGGCTCTGTATCAAACTGTTCAGAGGTTTGTATAGGCAACCATCTTGTACATCTTCCCTTTAGGACAAAGTGGGCACTGCCTTGTTGGCCACAGATGCCCCCGTCCAAATATTTCTGTGGCCCTTGGATCTGCACTGATTTTTTTTTTGAAAACTTTATTTTCCCGTGAAAAATGTGGAAAATGAATTTTACCTCAGAAAGAAAACTCTTTGGGGCCAGCTTTTCCTGGCACCTGCACAGTGCTGGTACGTATATTTCAATCACTTCTTAGCTTGGGACCTGAATACCTCAGATATTGCCTATTCCAAGGGTCAACATAAACTTCATTTTGCTATCTGAAGCAAAGCGCAAAATGGCTCTCCTTACATTCCAAGAGATGACCAGGCTGACATCTTTTTACAACCCTGGTGATGAGGCAGCATTGTTATGCCGGCTATGTTACCCCAGATGGGGGCTCCTAGATATCGCTTTGATATCATTTAATTCAGCCCTGGCTAGACTCCACTTGGTGGCCCTGCTGCACATGTTTGGGTTGTTTTCCAAAACAGGCACGTACTGGCTGCGGCTGATTAATAGTTCACATTCCATTCTCCATTCAAGCCAGCAACTCTCAAGCCTCATGTAGCTTTAGGGGACTTCCATACCCATACCCCACAATAGCGGTGCGGCTTCCCGCCAAACCATACCATTTCAGAGGGCCAGCAACTCACCGGCCACTCTATTGTCTTTCAATGCAAATCCCATCATGTTAACACTGACCTCACCAGATCCTTTTGTCTAGCACTAAAACTCCTTTTGTTCCTATTTGGTTTGCCATAGCCGACAGGCATGATCCACCCTATATAAGGTCCCCAATTTTGAAACTTCTTTGGTTCTCCTTGAACATTCATCTCGTCCTGCTGCCGGTTTGTTCAGGAGTTCACCTCAGCAACCACGCTGAGTCCCACTTTCCGCTCCAGTTCTTCAGGACAACGTGACTAGGTGTCGTATCACCCGCTTTCCCCTCAGGTCTCTCTCTTTCTTATTCTTTAAGTTAGTTAGTGTGCATGTTGTTTAATTTACTGTTTATGTTTAATAAAGTTGTTATCTGTTTATTTGAATCCTGTTGACTGTCTCTCTGACCTGAAGCCATAGACATAGGGTGAAAGATCTCGCAACGTTACCCTGCCTCTTGCTAGCTAAAACAGTGCTCTGAGTTTAATTTCCCCACCTTCGGTATTTTAATTGGCAAAGCCGGGCACCCCTCGCGGGACCCCCAATTTTCAGGGTAACAGCATCTTCTATTGCACCTGAGGACAGAGAGACAGTTCTGTGGGTGTGAATGTGTACATGTGCAGAGCAGCATACAGATCTAGTTCCTTGGCACTTGTTGCCTCACTCTGCCTCGAGGGAAAACCCATGCTTTTTCCCACATAATGCTCCTTGTTGGCATTATCTGTGCAGATCCAATTTTAGGTTCCTGCCATTTGAGAGGAGAGAGAAATTAAATGAGCTGTCAGAACAGGACTTACCTGGGGATGGTCAGAAAACCTTTCCTGATTGAGGACTGCTAACACCCTTCTTCACTTGATGTTAGAAGTTCTTGTAAGACTTTCTCGTAAATATCCGGGCTAGCTTGTTCCAGTGACTAATTTTCATGGCTGGTTTAGTAATGTGTGTAGTAATGTTATTTATTTCTCATCATCTGCAGTGTTGCTGCATTTAATATTTCATTCTGCATTAGGGTCTGTGTTTTCAGTGGTTTGATTATTAGACAGAATTCCTGGCATTAGGTAGAATAAGGCAGTTTGCTGAAGAGATTTTGGGACAGTGAGGTTGTCCTCCCTCCCTCCCCCTCCCTCCCTCCCTCCTTCTTTCCTTCCTTCCTGTTTAAATGGGAATGTCTTTGTCTGCTGGTGAAAGAAGAGCAGAGAGGGAGGAAAATGAGGTCATTTCTGCACCATATCTGATTCTGTCATCCTTCCATTACAATTCCGGCAGTGCCTTTGCCAGGAAGGGAGCGCGACGTGAACACTCCCACCCACACCCGGCTGGCTCCCTGTAGAAGGGAGCAGGAGTGACATGCGCCTGCCTTCTGCACTGCAGTTGGATTCTTTCCCATGCTGCGCAGAGGATAGAAATGCCTCCATTGCACTTCCTGACCTTCCGCATGGCTGGTAAGGATGGGAGTGTTGCGCGATTGTGGGAGCTTAATGGATTTATTCCATTAAGCAAATATCCCATGACTCTGATGGGTGGGGGCAGGATGGCAGTGGAACTTCAATGATATCATGTAGAAGCATGACCCATGGACCATTGCCATCCCATCCCCATAGCAGGACTGTAACACCATGCAGAAATGGCCTGACCTCCCTCAGAAGGGAGTTCCAAAGCCTAGGAGCAGCCACTGAGAAGGATCTCTCCTGTGAATTCCCTGGAAGAGTTTGGGAGGGTGGTAGGATGAAGAGATTGCTCTGTTTCATAAGACAAGTTCATAGGGAGATATATAGTCTTTGACCTGGTTACTAGCCTTCCATACTACAAAATGTCGTGGTCCTCACTGATGGCCTGTGTGGCAAGTGGGGAGAGGAAGTGCCCCATCCTGTGGTGGCAGAATGGAGGTGGGTGAACCCCCTGTTTCACTTAGACTGCAGTTTGCTGGCAGTGATATATTTCAATCTTTTACTCCAAGTCTCAAATCTAGTCTCAAGTCTCTATCTTCATGCCTCAAGTTCATAGAATCATAGAATCATAGAAATGTAGAGTTGGAAGAGACTACACAGGCCATCCAGTCCAACCCCCTGCCATGCAGGAACACCCTCAAATCAATCCCGACAGATGGCCATCAAGCCTCTGCTTAAAAACCTCCAAGGAAGGAGACTCCACTACACTCCGAGGCAGCAGATTCCATTGCCGGACAGCCCTGACTGTCAGGAAGTTCTTCCTGAGGTTCAGGTGGAATATCCTTTCCTGCAGCTTGAATCCATTGCTCCTTGTCCTGGTCTCTGGAGCAGCAGAAAACAAGGCCCCTCCTTCCTCTATGTGGCATCCCTTCAAATATTTAAACATGGCTATCATGTCCCCTCTTAACCTCCTCTTCTGCAGACTAAACATACCCAGCTCTCTAAGTCTATCCTCATAGGGCATGTCTTCCAGGCCTCTCACCATTTTGGTCGCCCTCCTCTGGACTTGCTCCAGCTTGTCAATATCCTTCTTGAATTGGGGTGCCCAGAACTGGACAAAGTATTCAAGATGGGGTCTAACCAAAGCAGAGTAGAGTGGTATCAGTACCTCCCTCGATCTAGACACCATACTCCTGTTGATGCAGCCAAGAATTGCATTGGCTTTCTTGGCTGCCGCATCACACTGCTGACTCATGTTCAGTTTGTGGTCTATGAAGACTCCTAGATCCCTTTCACACGTACAACTATCCAGCCATGTGTCCCCCATCCTATATTTCTGTCTTGCATTTTTTCTACCTAAGTGTAGGACCTTACATTTCTCTCTGTTGAATTTCATTTTGTTCGCCCTGGCCCAGCTCTCCAATCTATCCAGGTTATTTTGAATGTTGATCCTGTCCTCTGGCGTATTAGCAACCCCTCCCATTTTGGTGTCATCTGCAAATTTGATGAGCATGCCCTCTATTCCTTCATCCAAGTCATTGATAAAAATATTGAACAGCACTGGGCCTAGGACAGAACCCTTTGGCATCCCACTAGTCACTTCTCTCCAGGATGAAAAGCAGCCGTTCGTGATCACCCTTTGGGTTCGGTCGGTCAACCAATTACAAATCCAACTAACAGTAGCCCTGTCCAGCCCACATTTTACTAGCTTCTTTGCAAGAATGTCATGGGGAACTTTGTCGAAGGCCTTACTGAAATCAAGGTATGCTACATCCACAGCATTCCCTTCATCTATCAAGCTAGTAACTCTATCATAAAAAGAGATAAGATTAGTCTGGTATGACTTATTTTTGAGAAATCCATGTTGACTTCTCGTGATTACCGCGTTGCTTTCTAAATGATTAGAAACTGACTGCTTAATGATCTGCTCTAGGATCTTTCCAGGTACTGATGTCAGGCTGACTGGGCGATAATTATTTGGGTCCTCTTTTTTCCCTTCTTGAAGATGGGGATAACATTTGCTCTCTTCTAGTCTGCTGGAACTTCTCCTGTCCTCCAAGATTTCTCAAAAATTATAGCAAGCAGTTCCGAAATGACCTCTGCCAGCTCTTTTAATATCCTAGGATGCAATTCATCTGGCCCTGGAGACTTGAATTCATCCAATGCGGCCAGGTATTCCTGTACCACCTCTCTACTTATTATGTGCCTCATTTCCTCTGCTTCCTCCCCTGCTCCCCAGCCGCCAGGTTGAGTGCTTGTATCCTTCTGGGAAAAAACGGAGGCAAAGAAGGTGTTAAGTAGTTCTGCCTTTTCTCCCCCCCCCCCGTGAGTAGTTCGCCATCTTCTCTGCGCAGCGACCCTACTGTCTCCTTCTTTTTCCTTTTGCAGTGGACATATTTTTAAAAAACCCCTTTTTATTGTTTTTAATGTCTCTCGCCAGCCTAAGTTCGTTCTGTGCTTTAGCCTTTCTGACTTCCTCCCTACATCTCCTGGCTACTTGCTTAAATTCTTCTTTGGTGGTTTCCCCCTTCTTCCATTTCCTATACATGTTTCTCTTGACTCTTAGCTCAGCTGAGAGTTCTTTAGTCAACCATTCTGGTTTCTTCAGATGCCTTCCATTTTTCCTCCTTATTGGCACAGTTTTAGACTGTGCCTTCAGTATCTCCTTTTTAAGGAACTCCCATGCCTCCTGAACTCCTTTACCTTTCACTATTCCTGTCCATGGAATTCCAGCCAGCAGCTCCCTAAGTTTACAGAAGTCCGCTTTTTTAAAATCTAAGATGAGTGTCTGGCTACACTTATCTTCTCCTCCCCACTGAATGCTAAATTCCAACAGGGCATGGTCACTCCCCCCTAAAGATCCAACCACTTCTACCTCATTCACAAGGTCATCCCTATTGGTCAAGACCAGATCTAGAATATTTGATCCCCTTGTGGCCTCTTCCACCTTCTGGACCATGAAGTTGTCTGCAAGACAAGCAAGAAACTTGCTGGACCTTGCTGTCTTGGCAGAGTTTGACTGCCAGCATATATCTGGGTAATTGAAATCTCCTATTATTACTGTATCTCTCCTCTTGGAATGTGCAGTCATTTGGTTGAGGAAGGCGTCATCCAAGTCCTCAGCCTGGGTTGAGTCTCAAGTTCCTGCAAGACACTTGCAAGTCAAGTTCGAGTCAAGTCTTAAGTCTGGAAGTCAACTTTATACCCCAACCTATCTTCTAGAATTTCTGGACAGAGTCAAATAAAATCAGTTTTAACAATTTAAGTAGAATCCACCCTCCATATTTATTATTTTGACATCTACAGCTTTAGAAATGGGGAATAGGATCCTTCTTATTTCCCATTTGCAAAGCTGGAGGCTTTTTCAGAAGTGGGGAATAGGATCCTTCTTACTCCCCATTAATGAAGCTCCAAAGGCTTTAGAAGGAAGGATCCTCCCTCCTCAAGCCCATAGCTTAACACATTTGCTATTCTCTGAGATACGCACCCTGCACTCTGGGTGCAAGTCTCAACTTCTACTCTTAGGAAAAGTTTTAGAAAGCTTTTCCTATATGCAGTGGGGACAGGCTGCTGAGCAAACCTCAACCCCGCCTCAAGTCTGTTGCCTAACCCATTTGCTATTCCTCTCTGAGAAATGTGCCCACATTTTGGGCTTGAGACAGAACACCATGTGACCAGTAGGAAAAAGAGATGGAAGTGTTGTTCAAAGTTGTAAGGTTTCTGGATGAATGTGTTATATTACTGAACCAAGGGCAGCAAGTTGGTCTCTAAAAAATTGCAAGACAAATCAGTGTGTCACTTAGGGCTGAGTCAAGTCCAAGTTGAGTCCCTGAAGCAACTTAAGTCTGACTTGAGTCTGAGCCAATCAACTTGAGTCTACATCGCTGGTTGCTGGTATGCCTCCTTGAACAACTTCAGGACTCAAAACAAGTGTCAACAATGAAAACAGCTTTCCCAATGATTACTTTCTTGTAGCGCAACTTCACTCCCTAGGCATAAAGCTAAATTTGGTCTTTGAAGAACTTATTCTTTTCTGGAAAATGCTGAAAACTTTGTTCTTCAGCTGGCTTTAGTGGCTGCAGATTTTAAAAATTGACTATTTTATTTAATTACTGTATTCTAAGGTACTTATATCTTTTATTATACTGCTTTATCATACCCTTTTATTTAGTTGTAAATCACATTTACAGCCTTTTCTGCTTATTTAAAATGAAACAAATTGCTGCCTTCCTACATAATTAAACTCAGTTAGGATATAAATATCATGAATATTCAGGCACAGGAATGGCTAGGAGAAATTAAGACAACATCCACTATTGTTGCCGACTTCTATATGTGATTGTCAATTTGTAAAGTGCATTGTAATATTTATTGCTCCTGCTGCCATAGCTACTTTTTGAAGAAGATTACATGTATCCTCCTGGAATGACATAACAGGAACACAAGGAAGCCCGAAGAGATATTTAGAGAGACAAGAATGATCCTTTAGATAAAACCAGAACCTACCTGTTACTCAGGTCTTACCTGGGAGCATTTCATGCCAAACCAATAAATGATGAACCAATAGGCTGCCAAGGAGCACATCTGGGCAGGACAAAGCTATTGTTTCTCCCTTTATTCTGCAGCCTTGATGGAGCTTGCAAGTAACTAGTTACAAATAGTTAATAACTTCAATGAGATTGATTTTTGTGACAACCAAGGGGAAACAATGTTACATTAGATAGTAACTTAACAAAGAATGGTTTCACTCAATTGCTGGTCTGATGGTAACTTTTTGGTTACTTTTATAGTAACTGAGGTATGGTCTCATGAAGTGGTTCGGGAGGAATATCGTATGGATCAAATGTTCATTTGTCCTGATGGCTTGTGTAATATAGTGAGTGCTCAGGCAATGGAGAAATGAATGGGAGAAGAATGTTTTGTACCATAGCACACTGGCTATCAGCATTCTGGTATTTAAAGTGTAATCACAGTAATTTCTTTCCAGAAATGAGGGTGCAAAGCATTATTAAAAATTGTAGCTATAATGGTAAATGATTTTTTGGAAGTCATGGCCCTAATTTCACAAGACCTGAGCAGAGTGATTAAAAACAAGATGTCTTCACAGGGGAAGCACATATTGAAGCTGACTTGATGGCACATAAGAACAATAATTTTGTGGGGAATTGGGGAGAGCTTAGAACTGTAAGTGTATCTAATTACAGTTTGCAGATAGGTTCCCACTTCAAGTTCTGGCTGATCCCGACAAGGGAAGAACAAGCTACTTTCTCTAGTTTTTGGCACCAATTAAAATTATCTTTTAAGATATGGCAAAATGGGACTGTCATTGGTTTAAGTACAGATTTAATATATAGTTTTGCAGCACTGTGGATTGGACTACTGAGCTACAGCCACAACAGATTTGTTTATGGTGGAGGAAGTGATTAGAAGACTGGGAAGATGAATGGTCACATCAGTTCTTCCTCAGACAAAATACTTTTATTACCAGTCTGAAAGCTCTACCAATTTAGATGACCACTTGCTAGGCAATTGGTTGTTGTCCACTGTGAGAGGTTTCAGTGTAACATCCTGTGAATGTAATGAGTTTTTACCACTGATAGTGCTTCTTAGAACTCTTCTAGCTGTTATTTAATTGAGTTCAGGCTGGGTCTTAGTAGGGGAAATGTGGCTTGTGTGAAGAACTGTGTTGTATGGATCAATGCACATTGTGACAAGCCCATATTCCTGGCAAATTCACAATAAGGAACTGAGGGGCGTGAGGAACTAGAATGGTGTGAAAGTGTGCTTTGGGTCTCTAAGTCACTTAATATATTATATTGACTGTTTAAGTTAAGATTGGAGAATCTCTTTCAATCTAAGGATTGAATTCAGTTTCAAGGAAGTTATCTGGTCTTACATTACAGTGGTGCAAGGGGCCAAAAGTAAAGGGTTGGATCAAAATATTCGCATATTTTAATGTAACACACAATGCCAGTAGCTGAGCTTTAGCAGAGCATTCCAATCTTTTGAACAGAGAAGGGCTCAGAGAAAAGCTGGAAAATCCACCTAACAATAGTGTCATACATGAGGGGTTGTGACAATCTGGGGAACTCCACAGGGCCAAACTGGGACCCCAGGAAGGTTTGATCTGCCCTAGGGCCTAAGGTTTCCCATGCTTGGTTTAGTTCCAAGCCTGGAACATAGGCTGTTTCTGCACTACACTGTTATAGTGTGATTATTCCACTTTCAACATCCCATGGAATCCCGGGGATTGTAGTTTAGAGAAGGACCTTTAGAATTCTCAGCCAGAGAGCTCTTTGGCCTCAGTAAACTATACACCCCACAATTTCACAGGATGTAGAAAGTGGAATATTAGCACTATAACAGTGTAGGGTGGAAATGGCCATAGACTTAAAACCTAACATGTTAAAATAAGTGTGGAAAAGCCTGTGTTTGTTACCCTGTGTAGCACATATATTTTCTCATTAAATAGAATAGGCTGTGGCTTCCTATTGAAATGACCTCTAGTGACAACTTTGAATAATTTGCTCCTGAGCGGGCATTTTAAGTATCAGGTGAGACATATGTTCCTTTTTCTCCGAAACTCAGGATTCAGATGAGTTTCATTTATTGAGAGCAAGCTGTGGGGCAGAATTTGTGTATGGTCTGTACATACAGGAACAAATAGTTCAGTTGTGAATCCTCCAAGTATTTGTTGTTCCTTGATAATTATCAGGATGAAGTAAGACACATTCATAAGTAATTGTAAAGGCATTGTGTCCGTGTTCATAGGTATCCTCTTCTTTGGCATCATTGTAGAGATCTTAAGGGTGCTCTTTGACACAAAGAGCATGTTTTGATGAGACCTTAGAACAAGGATGCTCAACCAGAGTTCTTTAGAACCTTAGTGCTTCCTTAGAGATTGCTAGGGATTGTGACAGGAAAAAAAAAACAAACATTTTTCTTGAGCAGTAGATATAATAATTTTTATGCAAGGGTACTCTGAGACCTGAAAATTATGTCAAGGGTTCCTTCAGGGTAAAAAGGTTGCGAAAGGCTGTCTTAGAAAAGCTTAATTTTTTTGGACTGAAACTCCCCAAATCCCAGAGCCAGCATAGCCTTTGGCAGATGTTTAATCATCAGAGTTTGGAAAAGTTCCACTTTGGATTAGAATCCTCCAGTTAGCATGGATACTGGGCACTGTGGTTGGGGGATTCTGGGACTTATAGGTCAAAACAGGCTTTTTCAAGCTCTGGTTCTGGGACTAAACCATGGAATCCTAGTTCAAAATAAGACCTGCTTTGGGAATAATGAAAAGCTGATTGGTGCATCTGCTGCTCACCCATGGCAAGCTGAAAAGAAAAGAGCGTCTAATGTGGGATTTTATCTTTTCATGTCCTTTTTTTTAAATCATTTGTGAGCAGAATGCAAAAGGAGTGGGAGGAACCAGAGGCTGCTGGATATTCTCCCTTGAGGGCCCTGTCATATTAGGCAATCCAATCAGATTAGCAAACTCTCTTCTTTGTATGTCTTGTATCATTTCAGGTTAGTATTCAGGAGCAGTAATATTATTGGAAAGTGACTTTCATAGTATATTAGCTAACACAAATGCTAATGCAGACTGATGGAGAAGAGCTAATGTGAATGGGCTGTCAGGCTGCATTAGCACTACTAATGGCATTCCCAGTTCAGGTTAGACTGGCCGTGAGCGATGATGAGCCACCTGCCATGTTTCACTGTCTATCTCACCTGAACAAGAAAGATGATCGTCATGGGTCAATGGCAAGATTCTCCTCATCACATTCCATTGGGAGTTTTCACTGTTTATTCACTGGGACAAACTGTATAGCTATGACTAGAAATTTATACACTGTAAAAAGCAAAGTTTTGCAAGTGTTTCTTGTATGCTATATTTTACTTAAAGTATAATAATGGAAGGTGGGGAGAGACAGAGGTTCACAGCTCTAGAAAGAGCTTCAGGGACATGGACTTCTCTTTATGGATCTCAGTAATCTTTAAATCTTCTTCAGGGAATACTTGTGAAAACTGACTTAAGTGCCAAGGAATGTCAAAGTATCTATAATAGAAACCTTCTGTGTTGCTTCTGGACCATGTGATCATCCATTTAAGTGCCCATTTCTCAGCACAGCTACACATCCAATGGGAAACAATGGGCTAGTGGTATTACGTGTGGTTGGTTTTACTATTAGGAAGAGTGAGGCAGCTGACTCAGCTTGCAGAATCTGAATGCCCTGAAACAAGAACAAATTGTTATTTTATCTGTTGATGTTATGTTTTTTGCTGCCAGGGCCAAAGAGAGGCTGATCTCCCAGTTCCTTCTAAATGTTTCCTGGCTTGTGCTTATTTTGAGTCGTTCTAACAATGGCAGTCAAGAAAGGTTTCAGACAAGCTGTTACACAAGTCTTGGTCACAGTCCTTCATTCCCTTACAAAATTGATATCTACATCCCTTCTGCTGTCTCACAGCTTCTACATTCCAGCTCCTCCCCTTCAGTGGTGTTATAGTAGCCTCTCCACTCCACTTCCCCAGACTAACTGAAGTTAACAGCTTAGGCCAGGCAGCTGGAAGAAGACAAGGTGGCACTTCTGGTGAGTCCTACTCTTGCAGAGAAAGGGATCTCTGTGAAGTCCTATAGCCCATAGGACTAGAATTTTCTCTAGTTTTTATCTATAAGGGAAGTTTGAGACAAATGTGGAATGCTCAGCTCAGAGGAAACATCCATCAAAGTTTTTATAGAAGTTAAACTAGTTTCATTTGTGGCGGAGGGAGGGGGACATGTTGCAGAAGGTCTGGACTGTTCATTACCAGTTGAGCCAAATGGCCCCCAAGGGCACTTCTTCAAGAAAGTGATATGTGAGTTAGGCTGTTTAATCCAGTCAAAATGAATATGACTTGAAAAAAAATTAAGTCAAGACTTAACAGCCCAATTACCAACTTCAGAATCTGGCCAAAGGTTCTGCTTTCCTCCAATTTATTCTGTGACCTTTAACGGTTTTTTAATGAGCGAGTGAACAATGAAGAACCTGTTGCAAGAAGTGTGAAAAAGAACAGTCTGGTGTTAGCAGAAAATGACTACTTTTCCCCATCTTTGCATTGCTTTCTGATGACATGAAAAGAGAGCCAACACATACATGGTTTGCATATATGCCAGTTCTGCACAATAGAGACAATGAATGAGTAGTAGGTGGGTGCACATTTTGAAATGTAGATCATCACTGGGACATTTTCTACAGCAACAGCCCAATGGATAGTCCAAAAAAGCAGCAACTGTGTTGATCTTAAACAATTTTTGGAAGCTTTCAACTCTGCCAAGTGCAGGTCTTTTGTAAAGAGAATGGGTCCTACCACTTCAAGATCAAGCCGTCCCAGAATACTTTGAATTACAATAGAGATAGCTTGTAAGAATACCATTTTGGTGGGAATACTCCTTTCCTCTCCAGCAACTGTGAATACCGCATAGGGATCTTAATTTCAGGCTATTTCATCCCTGCCAGTGAGGACAAATAATTTCCACAGTTGGATCCCTGCTAAGAAGAAAATGAATTTCTGTGTAGTTATTCCCTGGTATTCACACATTGTCCACAGAGACTTCTGGAGGATTCTGGTAGACCTCAGTGGATAATATATGTCTCATCTGGCTACCACGTGATATCCAGAGACTTCTCTGACTCCACCTTCCCACTTCCCACTAGGCACAGAATGGCTGTGGGGGGCTGAGGTATCTCTGCAGTAAGTCTAGGGTATGATGAATTACCAGCTGGACTGCCATACTGGATTCCAGCCAACAACTTTTCCTTTTTGCTGTACAATTTCTAGAACACCAAGAACAAAATATAGGTATATTCAGGCCATTTCTGCAGGACGGTGCCCTCCTGGCATAGGGATGTGAGAAGAGCAGGACTGTGACAACACTTTTGCATGATGTCTCTGTGGCCCCGCCCTTCTCGCATCCCCAGCTGGCATGATCGCAGGATATATTATTGACATGAAAACTCTGTCAATGGCCCCCGATCATGCAACACTCCCCTCACCACCAGCCATGCAGAAGGTGTAGAAGCATGACCTCGCACTTCCTTCCCCACTGCAACATGGGAAGACAGCTGTCTGCAGTGCAGAAGGAAGGAGTGTCCCACTTGTCTCCCTTCTGCAGAGAGCCTGCTGGGTGTGGAGGGGAGCATTCCCATTGTGCTCCTTTCCTGGACCATGATGGGATGTCAGCAGGAACTGGTAAGGTGTGGAAATGGCCTCAGTAGGTGAGTTTTTCCACAAAAGGGAATGTTGAACTTGCCATGAAGTTGCACATCACTGTACTATCCCACACAAACCTGATTTTGTCTGATTTCAGAGGCCAATCAGGATTGGGCTTGATTAGCACTGGGTTGAGAGACCCACATAGTGGCAGAGATCTCCAGAAAGGACTAGGAAAGAATCCTGCTTCAAACCCAGGAGAGTTACATTGACAATACTGGACTGAACAATCCAAAGGTTTGACAGGGGGAGGCAGTATCCTACATTCTGCTTTATTACAGGAAGCCCACCTTTTGATGCCCCATTATTTGATAATTTGCTTTTTCAATGCTTCCAAATTAAAGACAAGTTCTGTTAATGTGAGGTGGGGTCCCTTCTTTTGTCAGTTCTTTTTGACTATGGAGGCTTGCTTGGGACCACTCACATGCATGTATGGTCCCAAGTCTTGCCTAGGAAACTGCAGATCCCCTGGTTAAATTAATGAAACTTCTCTGTATTGCAAGCATCAAAACAGCAGGCTTCTACAGTTCTTTTTGCCTATGGAGGATTGCTTCCAATTGCACATGTGCTGCTTGCAAAGTGAGTTCAGAGGAGAAAAAAAGACACCAAGCCAGCTGAGAGACTTTACAAGCAGCACCATGTGCACAGTTGGTCCCAAGGAAGCTCCATGAGTCCTCATGTTCCCTAGAGTAGATGAGTTCTGTTTTTTGGCCATTTGCACTTTCTGAAAATGCTCCAATCCCTAACTCTTAGATGAATTGGGGAAATCTGCATACAGGAGAGATTGTGGGCAGGAATAGCTTTCATCACTTGTGTGCTTGATGGCATAATTGTATATTCATTTTCTAGTAAAGAAAAAACCTCTCTAGAGCTATGCATAAATGGCTTATTAAAATTTTCCACTCTGGTTGTGGGCAGGGAAAAGGTGTGGGAGGCCATTTTACTGAACTTCTCCAGAGGGAACAGCAGACGGACTTCACCATTAGCAGTAGTCCAATTTTTCTTTTTGTTCTGACTTCCTGCCCCAAGAATGTGCTTTATGCCATTGCAAATGGCAGCAGAAGCATCAGTTCTGGAATTCCCACTATCATTTTGCTCCTTGTAGAATATCTTGTGCCCACTGCATACTTGTGGGCAAGGCTGGTGGTCAGTTTCCACACAAAACAGGTGGGAAATGTCAGGAGAAAATTTTGCACCATGGTTTCTGCCTTCTTGGGAGGTGAAGAAAAGAAAAACCTCAGATCCCTGCACACTTGTTAGGTACATAAAATGCAATGGTGTTGTTGGCCAGGAGGACTCCTGACACAGCTGGGGCCATATGTGGCCTGTCCTCCAAACAAAATGGCCCACATTTCAAATTCTTCCAAAAAACCACTGTCAAAACCCAGAAATGACTTAGCTCTAAAATTATGTATACAGATGATCTCGCTTTAATCTATAGCAATGGGTCTGGAGTTCTCTTCTGCAAATAATTTGTATTGTTACATGACGTGAGACAACAGATTTCTTGCATCTTGAAAACCTTTTCTTGGAAAACTTGGGATGAAACAAGAGAAAACAAGGCTAAATTTCTTTTGAACTGCCTGGCTCGTCCCTTTCGTTCCTCATAAGATGGTAGAAAAATAAGCAGAGGTACCACATACAAAAACATTTTTATTAGTTGTTAGTATATGTTGCGTCTTAATGCAATGGTCAAACTAGGAATACAACTTGGCAGAGATACATACACATATTTCACATGTAGGGTTTTTGTTGTTGTTGTTGTTGGGTCTCCAAAATATTTCAGATTCATTTGAGTTCAGCCCTACATGAGGCCTTTGTGTTAGAGCTTATGGGTTACAGCTCCCCACATCTGGCATAACATGTTGCAACGTTACTACTTCTCAGTATCATTACCTTTTTCCTCCACTTATGATGGATGGCAACATTAGGTACAGATTCTCAGAGATATCCTTCTCCAGGATGCTTCATTCTCCCTGTATGAATATTGCGTAAATAATATGTATATCTATACAGATTATATAAATATATATCTATAATATATATTTTTTATATATATATATATATATGTATATATGTATATTACTGTGGTTTGGCTTTATGAAGTCAACCATAAAACTTGTGCTTATCTTATATCTGAGATCAAATGTACGGCATTATCAAGAAAGTAGCAAGTACCCAGAAGTCTTGTTATAATGATGATCTTCATTCACTTTATGAAAACTTGCTTGCTGTGTGTGTCAACACATCCTTTACAAGTAAATGCACTCTCTCATTCTTACAATAATTTTTAAGACAAAAATTCCAACTTTTGTAAAGAAACAACAGGAATTTTTTGGAAAAAAAAAACCCCTCAAAAGATCTTAGGAAGGATGGTACCCTTCCTTATACATAGTTTGAAGAATAATCAGACATTCATTGTAGCTTTATTTACATTATAACTCAAATTCAACAATATTACACATATTGTATTATATCTGTACATAGCCAAGGAATGGTCTGGTCATGTTGAACACACTACCAATAGGTATTTACAGATGGGTTAATTAATCTCTGGCTCAACACTGTCTTCCTTAATATGGCACCAGTAGTTAAAGATAAATTGTTCAAAGTCCATTTATTAATAACCCTTGGTAGCCCCTTTATGATTACTGCTATGCTGGTCAGAACAGAATGGCTATCTTTGGGGTCGAACTGTAAAGATGAGATGGAACAGTCTGTAACGTCTAAATATCCTGTATCCTCCCAGAAGATGTAAGGGGAGGAAAGTGGGAAAAAAAAAATCCATCTGCCCTCACTATGTAGTTCTGACTCCTTTTATGGGACTGGGTAAAAAGCTGGATTCCCTATGTCAGATATTTCTGCTTCTATCATTTCAGCAACGGTGGCCCAAACAGCGAATACATGAAACACATAACAGAATACATTTGCAACAGGAATCTCCTGCATGTAAGGTTTCATACAGCGTCACATGACAACATACCCACATCTCTTTCTGTCTTGAGCAAGGTAAACATTTGTATTGCCTATTGCTGGCTAGGGGGAAAAAGTATATCAGTGAATGTCCGTTGCCAACAAGGAATGGGAGAGAATCAGAATTAATCACAAATTTCTTCCCATTCATGTTGGAAAAGAACTTGAGATTAAAGCAGTTTACTTGGAGGAGAAATCAAAACTATCAGATTGGTCAATCTGGAAACAAAGCTTTATCCCCTGCAGATGTATAAGCATTCACTTTTTTTTTTTCAGGCAAGTGAAAATGAACATGTTAAAACATTTTATTCCCTCTCAGTGACATTATTAGAGTTTTTGCAATTTTTTTTTTATGATTTTTCAAATTCTGGGATTATTTTGCAACAATTTCACTTTTTCTTGACATTAAATTATGTTTTTCGTTTCATTGCACAAAAGTCCAAAGAACACACACTGGCTCTGTCACTCTCATACAAGGATGAAAAATGTCTGAGAAGCTGACAGGCTTTAGTTTCTCTTTCTTCCCCCCACCCCATTTTTGATGTGTGTGTTGAGAAACTTTTGCCTAATATGCAATATTTTTTTTCAAATATTCTTTACATTCCTAGTGCTGAAAATCTAACTTTGAATCCCTGTGTATGCAACCATATTTGTGGTATTGACGTCTCTAACCTCTGAAAAGTTCATCAGCCTTAACATGAACTTATCACACTGGAACTGAGCCAGAATAGATGGGGGGGGACATTTTCTTCCCCTTTGTTTTTGAAGAATTGAGAAAATAACAAAAAATTAAAATGTTATATTTAGTGTGGAAATAATGTGATTTAAAAAAACAAAACAAAAAAGAATAAATATAGGAGGACAGAAAACCCACAGGTTTCCTCATCCCTCCTCCTATTGCATTTAACAAAATCCACCAAGAACAGGAAACCTTGTGCTCAATGTCATTAAGTTTATATTATTATCCCAATACAGTTGCTGCCTTTCTGCTTTGTAGCTGAATTATGTAGTTGCCAAAACTTAAAACTGGTTTATTAGATAAAGAGAGTCCTTTGTGTCATTTAGAAGGCCATCTGCTTGGTTAAGAAGACCACTTGCATGGGGCCCCTTTACACTACACAATTATACCACTTTGATACTATTTCAACTGCTGTGGTTTCATGAGTATCTTGGGATTTGTAGTTTAGGGACTCCAACTTAGAATGCTCTGTCAGAGAGATCTAGTATCTAACCAAACGACAAATCCCAGGATCCCATAGGATACAACCATAGTGGTTAAAGTAGAATCATAGTGCTATAATGGTGCAGTGTGAAAAAGCCCCCAGTCTGAGCCAACCACTATTATGTCAGAGAAGCCCTATATTAGAAGAGATTCCTTGACATAGTTATATGCCCTCCGAGTAATCCCTTCATACAACATGCAGCAAGATATGCAGATGTTTTACTTTCCCTACATTCACTGCATATGCAATGGAATGACCTACACAATGAATTTCAGTCCCCTTGAACTCTGGAAGATTAAATTAGTTTAGGTAGATGTGTGTCATTTCACATTTTACAGCAACTTGAGGTGGAGGCAAAGGGCTGGGCACAAAGCTCAGAAAAATTCCCTTTTGGAACCGTACCTCCCAACATTTTCTCATATAGGCACATGGCAGGATATAGGACTGTCTTCGCCTCCACTCTCTCCTCACAATAACCCTGGAAGGTAGGTCAGGCTAAGAAAGAGTAACGAGCCTGAGGTCACCCAGTGAGTTTCATGGCTCTGTAAAGACTATAGCTTGGGTTTCTCAGGTCCCAGTCCAACACTCTTTAACTGCTACACAATACTGGCTGTCCAGTTTGTCCAATTCCTTTGATACCACAGTATAGATATGGTGCCTATATTATTGCTAAGGCTGAGTTGAATTTCATTGTCAGTCATTATGAGTCACAAGGCTGCTGACTTAGGTACCCTTCAAACAGTGTGAGCTGCTTTCCTGCAGGCTCTGCCCACATGGATGCAAAAACATCCAAAGCCCGTCACGCTTCATCAGTGCCTACCTTACTGGTCATTACCACATCTAGACAAGAGATGCACAGGCAAGGCACACAGAACTGAACTCTCCCCTGAATAACTGCTTTCCTCCACAGTCTCTCTCAAAATGGTGACAGGAAGTGATGCGATCACTTGCTGTTGCCATTTTGAGAGGGATTGCAAAAGAAAGCAGAGCAATTTGGGCTTCCTATAGGGGATACTGTGGGTAAATTAGCTCCTATCCCTGACACAGTTGCGCACCTCACCTTATGGGCTGAAACTATCGAGCATTAGAGGAAAGCTGTCCGATGAATCCCATAGTGCTACCGAAATGTTTCAAATGTCTCACACGATAACTAACAGGGATGAAAATATGGAACCCCTTATAATGGATTAACAGTTTGGTCATGGGGTCAGGCAGTCATACAACTGTCCCAATACAGGGTGACCTTTTACTACACGGGATGCAAAAGTAGTCAGGAATCTATCAGCAGTGTTTCAATAAAGTACCCACCTGTTAGAATTTTTTGTATAATACAATTTGGACCAGACCACCTTGACAGCTGCCTCGTTATGCCTTATGATAGAACTGGCCCTGATTCAAACAGGTGAAACTAAGGGTGTGGGGAAATCATTGCTGATGGATCAAGATCAATAATCATTCTTTTCAGTGATATGTTCCTCCACCGGAATGTTTGATGCAAACAAATTAGAATGATAATTATGGGAACTGATGTGAATAGATTTGGAGACAAAAGAGAAGGAGGGGCAGAGAGATGAGGGAAAATATGAGTGAATTGCTGATGTTTGAACTTGCTCTTGTAGATGCTCCTTTAACAGCCAGTCAGTCTGCAGTAGTTTACAGGTGATTCTATTCATTTCCACTCCATAGATAGGTTGAGCTTGTTTTTCAGTTGGCAGTTTTAAGTCTCTTTTATGCTTCTGTATGGCATTAAGATATCTTAAACCTTGTTATTTTTCATGTGTGGCCACCTTCTCTCAAGATGGCTTCACTTCAAATTGTTATGTGCCTTAAAGTTGACTTTGGTTTATGGTGACTCTTTCATAGGATTTCTTGGCAAGATGTATTCAGAGAAGGTACACCACTGCCTTCATCTAAGGGTAAGAGAATGTGGCTTGTGCAAAGTCACCTAGTGGGTTCTTTTAGCTTAAGGAGTCAGAATGTAACATCGGAAAGTTTATGGCCATAAACTGTGCATGGCAGAAGATAATTGTCTGAAACTAATCCCAACTAGAGTAGTCCCATTAACCCTAATGGGATATTCCTATATGTTTATTCACCATTCAGTTGATTCAACAGGTTTACTTTAGTTGGAACTACCCAATAAGATTTGAGTCAGTCTAAAATTTAAAAATGTTACTTAAGAAAAATACACCTCAGCTCCCAAAATCCTCCATCCAGAATGGCCAGCGGCCATGTCAACACAAGATTACGTGAAGTTATGGTCCAAAGAGGTACCATTTCTAAGCTCTGTAAGGTATTGTGAAGAATGGTTGCCACTCAGAGAATGAACAATAGTACATCTTTCTTCTGCAAGAGGCTAGAGAAGAATTCAACCTACCTCTCTGTAAGCGTGCAATTATTCATAGTTTCTTCCCTCCATAGGGTATGACTAAGGATAATGGATAGCTAGACCATGCAGTTTTTCTTGTTAATATCTGAAGGAAAAGAACACTGGGTTGGATCCAAATTTGGCCACATGTAGAGCAATCACTGCAATCAATAGGATTTAAGTTAATAATGACTAACTTCAGTGAACCTGCTCTATATATGGTTAAGCCTGCATTCAATCCTGTGGTCTCGTGTAAAAACTAAAACTAAATCTGGGATCCGTATGCTAATTTGTCTTGATTCTGGGGGAAAAAAAGAGGTAGAGTTTGTTATTGCTGTCAAGGATAATGTCTTCTATTCCAGTGCTATGCTCAGCAAGAAAGCTGGAACAAGTAATTGCTTTTGTCAACCTGTTAAGCAGTTGGACATCAGGTGATGAATGTGCAGCTCAAAGGCACATTTTTTTGGGGGGAAGGAAGATTCACATTTACATCCAATGGAAGCAAACTTCAAAAGGGGAGATGACATGATGAGAATGCAAAGTATCATGTAAGTCTGTGACAACAAGGGAAACTATGAGAAATTGAGCAATTCCTTGGGGATTCTCAATGACTTAATCTTTGCTTTAAAGATGAAATCATTAAGTAGCCAGGAGGGATTTATTTAGGCTTTCCTCTAATCCATTCTGTACCCTTCCCTGCACCCCGAACAACTAAATTAAAAGCTTTCATATTTCAAAGGCAGGGTGAGAGAAGATTAAGGGTTCAATGTCATAAAGGGTAAATAAAATTTAAGCATCACCGAATAGTTGTGATTAATTGTCAAGCAGAGGAACAGAACAATAATTCCTCTTCAAAGTTTGTGGGACAAGGATACAATAGGCATGTTCAGGATGTCTAGTTGTGACTGTAATACACAGATTAATGATGAGAGGCAAAGTTCTAAATGCCTTTGTTTGTAAAGCTGAAGCTACTGCCAGTGGAGCATTGATGGGAGTGCTGGATTGGGAAGAAATGGCTCTAAAAACCCTGTTAACCCATGTTACAGGCATGTTTACACAGAATCTTGGAAGAGACCACAAGGGCCATCAAGTCAAACACCCTGCCATGCTGGAATATACCACCAAAGCATTCCTGACAGATGGCCATCCATCCTCTGCTTTAAAACCTCCAAAGAAGGAGAGTCCACCATGCTCCAAGGCAGTGCATTTCACTATCAAACTGCTCTTACTATCAGGAAGTTCTTCCTAATGTTAAATGGAATATCTTTTTCTGAAGATTGAAGCCATTCTCTGTGTCCTAGTCTCTGGAGCAGCAGGCTTGCTCCATCCTCCATATGATGTCCCTTCAAACATTCAAATATTACAGACCTGAGAGCAGCTCTTATCAAACTCAGCAGACCTTACTTCTCATTAGAATGCATAGATTTGCACATAAAGTAGCTATTGGCATAGCCTTGTGAGGACTTAAAACAACAGAGGGTAAGCCTATGTTGTGGGGTTGCCAAGTTGAGATCACCCTGTGTTGTCATGTGTCTTCATATTGTCTCCTTAGGTGACCCTAAGGCAAACCTATCACAGGGTTTTCTTGGCAAGATAGTTCATAGGGGGTTTGCTTTGCCTCTCTCTGAGCCTGAGAGAATGTGACTTGCCCAAGGTCATCCAGTAGGTTTCCGTGGCTTAGGGGGGATTGAAACCCTGGGCCAGAGTCATAGTTTCATGTTCAAAAGACTACACTACTGGTTTCAGTCCTGAGATTTCTGGGCCAAAGCCTAAGGATAGTCTCATGGGGCGGTGACGGGCAGCTAGTGATGCCATTCAGTATTAAGCAGTAACCACACTTGCCTACAGGCAGAAGTATTTTCCTGGTTGGAAACTTGGTGTTTCCACCTTGAAGCTCATTGGGTAACCATCTCTCAGCCTAACTGACATCACAAGGCTGTTGTGAGGATCAAATTCAGTGGTAAGGAAAACCATAAATATTTTCTTGAGCTGCTTGGAGGAAAACAGTAGGATGCTATTATGTACAATTATTTCCATTTGAGTCCATGCCTATTTGTACAATGTGAGCAGTTAAATATTTTACCTCCTTGTTGCTGTATTACTCCACAATTCCTACTCTGGGCTTGTTTTACTAGGGATGGGGGAAATATTAGTTTTACTTTGTTCATGAGTCATAAATATCTTTATACTTGAGATGAAAAGAAGCTGGGATATGAAAAAAAAAAATCAAATCTGAAGGAACTAAACTGAATTGTCTAATTTGTCCATCTATTTTCTAGGAAGAAAGTAGTGTTTGCAACATCCAACATTTCTGTTTAGAAAACAAGTTTCCTGCACAGGGACAGAAAAAAAAACTTCTCTACAGCAAAGATTTCTGTGCAAGAATTGTCTGTGTATGGAATTTGCTGTGCAGAAAACAAGCTTCCTGAAGAGAAAATGAGTTTTCTGCACAGCAAATTCCATTTTCTGTGTAGAAAGAAAACCATATACAATTTTCACGCAGAATAAATCCTGAACTGCAAAGATACTTGTGAATCTAGAATTCTCCTCATCAGGTTTTTCTGATATTTGAAGAACTTGTTTTTCAACCATTTTTCAAATATTTTTGAATATTCTTTCCATCCCTAGGAAGCAGTCCTCTTAGTCAAAGAACTGTTCAGCCCAAGTTCAATTTGATAGCAAACTATCAGAAGGGAAAACAGGGACCTTGTTATTACCTTCCAGAGCACCTAGACAGCAGACTGAGCAGGCACACAGGTCTCCTGGTCAATGTTCCTCACTGTGGTGGGATGGATTGCATTTCCATTTATAAGAATTCTTTCTAAATGCCCACCCTACAACATATGTACACTAACATACAAATTAATGCAAACATTTGACTCGTTGGACCTCATTTCTTAGCAATGTATTTCCTTTTTGGGTGGCCATCTTGCTTCATTGCAAGGGAGAGGGATTTATTCTGTTTCCATTTTGTTGTGAATTTACCTAATTTCCAGAGTTTGGAAGGTGCATTTCAGGGGCCACAGTTCCTAGAATCTTGCAGCCAGCACAAACAGTCCAAAACAGCCGTTTTTCCAACCTCTGTTGATTTTCCATTTTGCAGACTAATTTGAAGCTTCATTTTCCTTCAGAATTCATAATTCTCCAAATTTGGTAATAGAGTTTTGCAGTCAAAACACACACAGAAAAGTATGTATATATCAAGAAAAGTGTGCACAGAAATGTGTAAATTGGTGAAAATAACATTCACAAATGCATTGTATTAGGAAGACTGCTTGAAAAAATGGTGTGCATCAGGCAAAATTGCATACCAAAAGCATATACTGGAACAAATAGAGAGTATATAAAAATGCATTATTTCAGCATTCAGGATAAACCAAATTTAAGATTAGAGAACTTCTCAAAGTATGAGATGAGCCAAATTTAAGCTTGGAAATATGAGAACTGAGAAAAGCCAAATCCAATAAATGTATCCCTCCCTGCTGCCTAACATTCCTCAGCTTACTGCTTCAAGACTTATTGTGGGATTGTGATCCTTAGACTGGGGGAACCTGAACAAAGGACTCATTGATGCAGATTCCTACACTGGCAGTGTTTTGGACTAGCTGGTCCTTAGGATTCCTTCCAGTTCATTGATTCATCAGACACAAATGTGAAGGTGCAAGGCATCTTTAGCTAGCAAGCTTTCATCCCTACAATAGGGTGAATAGTACCATAATCGTTATTATTTGCATAAACAGTTTGATCTATAATGCCCATGCAATGTATCTGTTTTTAATGCTACTGTAGATATTTCCTCTCCAAAACCTTTGTTCTCTGGCACTATCAGAATTTGGGGATGTCTATTTATGTGCTGCAAGTTCGCCAATCCCTCCTCACCACCAACACTGTTATCTTCAGATACTTCCTGTGGTCTACCAAATGATTCCCAGCTCCTATTTCTTTTCTGTTCAACTTGACTATCAGTGGGTGTTGACTCAACCAGAAAGGAAGTCTGAACCAGCCAGAGAGGCAGAAACAATTAACATAGGATACCTCTTTGCTAATCACTGCAAATGATAATTGCACTCTTGCCAAATCCCAGCACTTTAAAGTCTCACTGACTTAAGAGGAGAGAGCATGTGCTTTAAGGTTTGGTCTGCCCTTTATGAGGTAAGGTACTATTTTTCTGAAGCAGAGTTAAGCAGCAGGAGAGAGGTAAAGATTAATACTTAGCTCCTCAACTTCACACTTCACACCAGCCATACCACTTTATATATATATATATATATGGAAACAGTTCACCTGATTGGTTTGCTCTGGTGCTTTGTTCTTCCAGTCATTTATACTTTTCATGTAGAATATTTATGGTTGAAGAATTTCCAGCCACTGAACCACATTTCATATGAACATACACACAGAGAGACAAACAAAACTGGTAGCTCATATACCAGAAGAACTGACCAACAACCCACCCAAGGTTCTTCTCTTCTGCTTGTGGAAGTGCCAGTGCTTTTGCGCAGCTCCCCATTTTGCAAAGTGCTAGCCCAAATTACTCTTTGGGCAGGAGAACTTCTCAGGGACAGAGGCTGTACCCAAAGAAGGATGGATTCAAAAGCCCTTCTGCATGAGACTACTGGAGAGCAGGGGGCCCTGCCTCAAGTTCATATCTTCTACTGGCCCATTGGCCATTTCCTGCCTCTAAATGACACACTGACAGAGAAGCTGTGATCTTTGAAGTGCAGATGTCAGGGTTGGAGCACAGCCATCCCACCCATCCCTGCCAGTGTGTCCTCTAGCCTTTTTGATTTTGTAGTAGAGCATAAAGTGCTAGGGCATTGTTTTACAAAACTTGACACTTTCTTTCCCCCCTTTTCCTGCTGTTATTATTTTACCTCGTGGCTCCTATGTTTTTGTAATGACACATAAGGAGGTGCTTAAAGGTTTTCTTGAAGGTAGCATTGCAGAGCGCATAGCAGGCAGGATTAATGGTGCTGTTAATGTAACACAGCCAGTAACCAATTGTCCATACTGTGTTGGGGATACAAGATGAACAGAAGCTGTTGATGAGAACCATCACATTATATGGTGTCCAGGTAATGATGAAGGCCAGGAGAATAGCCAAGATAGTCCTGGTAACTTTTTTCTCCCTAGAAGGAGGTGTCTTCTTTTTGGCAGGCTGCTTTGTCATCTTGACAATTTTACGTGCTACAACATTCTGCTTTTCATCTCCATTTTGTTCATCAGGGCCTACAATCTCCACGGTAGTGTTGGCAGAGCTACTACAGTCACCTTTGGGGGACTTTGTGAGTATCCTGATGCATGTCAGTTTGGAATTCTCCACTTTGGCATTGACTTGGGAGACAGAAGCCCCAGTGTCTTCTTTGATGGCTTCATCCTCTTTTATATTGGAAGCTACAGCACTGACAGAGGTGGAATCATTTGAACTTTCCTTCTCCTCTGTAGTAACACAGTTTTCCATCACTGATTCCCCTGTGGCTTTGCCATTCTGAATTTTACTATGTTCTATCCCATCTCCACTGGTTGGGATGTTGTTATTGTTTGGTTTCCCTGTTTTACCTTGGACCAAACTTGGAGAAACTGGATCTTGGTTTTGCCCACCCTCCTTTTTGTCTTTCTTAATCCTGCTCTTACTGGCACGTGATATTTGCCAGTAGAGAATAGTCATGATTATAACAGGCAGATAAAAAGCTGCAATAGCTGTGCCAAAGGTGACAGCTGCATTGGAAAGGAACTGAATGTAGCATTCCCCATCAGGAACAGTCCTTTCCCCAACAATAAACTGCCAAAAGAGAATTGCAGGTGCCCACAAGATGAAAGACAGCACCCAGGCAGCTGCAATCATCATGCCTGCCATCTTCGTGGTCCGCTTGACTGGATACGTTAGAGGCTTAGTGACACAAAAATATCTGTCAAAACTGATGATGAGAAGATTCATAACAGAGGCATTGCTGACCACATAGTCAAGTGCCAGCCACAAGTCACAAACCACAGGCCCTAACGGCCAGTAGCCAATCACAGTGTAAAGTGTGTACAGGTTCATGGAGAAGACACCAATGATCAAGTCAGCACAGGCCAAGCTGAAAAGAAAGTAATTGTTGACAGTCTGCAGGTGCCGGTTGACTTTAATGGACACCATAACCAAGATGTTTCCAATGATGGTCACTAGGCTGAGCGACCCAGCCACCAGGACAATGAAGACTACCTCAACAGTTTTATAAGGACTCGCCAAGGCCATCACATCCTCCAAAGAGCTTATGTTTGTTGAGTTATTCATCTCTGTGTCTAATGAACTGGTGAATAAATATCACTTAATCCTGCAGAGGAAAGAGAGAAAGAGAGAGAAACAAAGACAATGAGGCATTTTCTTCACTTGTTTTAGCAAATGAAGTTGAAGCCAACATAGAAGGCAGAGGATGAAAATCGAAAGAAAATTAAGAAGGCCCCAAGATCCATCAATCAACAGTAAATGTACCACTGCTTGTAATGGGACTTAGTACTGAATTTTCCTCTCAGTTATGTTCAAAAATGCTACATATAAATTCAGTTATAGGTGGAAGAAACTAAGAGATAATATGAAAAAGAAAACACATAGAAACAATGGGGAACATAAGAACAACATATAGGTATAATTTAAAACGATAAGATGTGGAGACTGATCTCACAACTTCCTTGCAGAACAGGGATGGACACTCCAGATTCTACAGGATTCCCATCAACCTTAGGCAGCCTAGTTTACGGTATTTGTAATCTAACAATAGTTAGAGAGCTAGATATAGCCAACTTGTGTTGTAGAAAAAGAATAATGCCATGTGGCACTATGGTACTTCTTTTACTGACTTAAGTCCTCTTGTTGCTTCTAGATTCCACTTACCTCCCACAAATTTTCATTGAAATTCCAAAAGGCCCATTGAAATCTCCCCTACTTTCTACATCTACTATATAAAAGTCAAAGTTAGTGAGTGATCTTGTCTGTTTGTCTGTGTCAGGCAGGCACAGATCTCATATGATTGGCTGTGTGGGGCGAGAAGGCCTCATATGATTGGCTGGCTGTGAAGATTCTATGGAATCCTGGGGTTGGCAGTTCAGGGAGGGGCCTTTAGAATTCTCAGCCAGAGAGTGCTGAATAGGCCGGCTGCTATGGAGACAAGACCTAGCAGCAAGTCCCCTCACGAACCCAACCTCTGTATGTTAACAACTCTGAATACAGACTGGATTGGGAAATATGGGCAAAAGTTACACGTACTGAACAACACAGTTTGGGGAATTAGGGACACAAGATCTCAAATCTGTGTATTTCCACTGCATCTAAGGTAAGGTAAGGTAATTCCTAAGGTATTTCTAACAAGTGTTACCTATGAGAAAATAAAATCCTGGGCGATGTCAGGTAAACATGCTAGTATATTGATAAAAGGAAATCCTAGTTAAAACTGGAAGCTCTTTCTTATATAGGAATTTCACATGGAGGTAAAGGAACTGTGAAAAAACTAATGAAGGTCTGTCTGCACTTACAGGGCAAATAAAATAGGACTGCATGGTACAAGTGATATAAGAAGCTCCATCCAAATGTAAGAAGCATTCATCAGCAATAGAAAGAGAAGCTAGTGTCTGGTGTCACTGCAGGCTGAAGGTGGCTGAAATAGATTTGCACCCCCATGCTGTCTAGGGCATTGTCTCCCCAGCAATCTCCATAGTACACAGAGGGTGGGGAACTCTGCTGAATAGGGTGGTCTGTGGTTTGGGAAAACTAAGGATGAAACACCTGCCATGAGTGAAGACTTCTGTGCATTAATTTCAAATAGCTGCAGAGGCTGCAACCGAGAAGGAGGGTGTGGAGAAAAATGTTTCAACCAGCGCAGGGCTTATCTGCCTACATCTGGCTTCATCCAACTTCTTTTGAATTGAAACTGTTCCATTTCCTGAATCTCATCCTTCCTTTGGAATATTTGTTTCATTTTTCAAGCCAGCATTGCCTGTGCTGCCCAATGAGCCATCAATAGATTCAAAGAAAATTCAAAACAGCAATATATATTTGATGTATTGGTGATAAGTGAACAGGTAGCATTTGCTCTTTGATTTTATACATTTTCTTCCATTCCTCAAAATCAATAGAATGCAGTTGAATAATGTTGACATTGCATATATATTTATTTATGAGACAGGCTTGATAAGATCAGGAAAGGATGAGAATTTAAATTTCCATTTGTTTGTGTTATTTTTTTAAAACTAAAATTCACAAATATCTTCATATTGAGAGGGAATTAACTTAAGGGTTTCTTTTTGAGTAAGATAGAAGAAAAACAAAATAGCAATGCGGGAGAAAGGGGAACTGCCAGACCCTCTAGATGAGGTTGATATTACCATAATTATTATGTTAAAGAGGAGAAAGGTTTATGTTTTTAGAAAGCTTTGTTAAAGGAACTCATCCACACTCAATATTGTTCCTTCCCAGTAGTGTGTTGCATTTATGGAGAAAACTTCCATACTTCCCAACATTCCACAGATGAAAAGCAGGCCCTGTGTGACCAACCAACTCCAGAGTGTCCTCAAGATGGAAAATGTTATTAATTTGGAAAAAGCCACAAGCCAAGAGAGGTTGCAGCAATTTACTTTTGCCTGAGCCCACTGGGGAGAGCAAGATTCCTCTCCTCTCCTCTCCTCCCTGCTAAGTACACTGAGTGCAAACTACTTTTCTGCTTTGAGCTCAGTTTGCAACAACTGAAGTAAGCTGAATACCAAAGGGGAAAGTAGGAGGAGAAGGAAGGCATCGGGACATTATTAAAACAGCTAAAAAAAGTGGGGTGACAGTAATTGGGGCTGTCCTTGCCAAATCAGGACAGTTGGATGGTGTGTGGTGTATTTGACTGCAGTGCTGCTTCTGGAGATTGGAACCTTTTCTATACAACTTGCAATGTTCCAAGGATTATAAGTAGTAAAGATGTCTAACTGAAACATTTTCCATGACATATCCATTCATTAGTACCACACTCCCACCTCATTCCTGACTGGTACATGTCAAAAGGGAAGTAAAAACTCATCTGTCTTGATAGCAAGGCAACAAAGTCGACTTCGCTTTGCATACCACAGGTATGAGAAAATGGCCTTTTGCTTCTCAACTATGACACAGTTCACATTCCATCCTTCACGACATTTTCACTGCCTGCTTTCAAAAGAGGGTAAGAAAGGAGAGGAGGAGAGAAACGAGAAATCCCCAAGATACAGGAGAAAAAAATCCCTTCCTGAGTTTCCTTCCGCCCCACTTCTTCTTTAGATATAAAAACATAGTACATGACATTGAACTGGATACTAACCCTGTCTCATTATAAATTGGCCCAACCAAAATTGTGCTGAATTTGTTCAAAATAATATTAGTACCTGCCTTGCTAGGACCCAGAACTGTGCCCTTTCTGCACTACACTGTTATAGTGCTATTATTCCACTTTCAACGTCCTGTGGAATTCTAGGGTTTGTAGTTTACTGAGACCAAAGAGCTCTCTGGCTGAGAATTCTAAATGCTGCTCCCTAAATTGCAAACTGCAGAATTCCATAGGAGGTTGAAAGTGGAATAATAGCACAATAACAGTGTAATGTGGAAAGGCCCTGTCCCTCCCTTAAAAAAATTCTTTCACCAGTTCTGAAGATTCAGCTGTCAATCTATTTGACTTCTGTAAATGGATTAAGAAAGGCAAGCCACTTTGTCCTTTGTCACAGGTAGCAAAATATCTTGGATGAGTCCTGCTCCCGACAACAGTTCAGACACTTGTTCTCTCAGGAACCTAGTGCCCAAATGGAATATTTTCTTGAAGCATGTCAATTTACTGGTATTTGAGCAGATATGCTAATAGCCATAGAAAAATTGTGTGGACTGGAGTGCGGTATTTCAGTTTTGTACAGCTTATGTCTCTGAGTGAGAGATCTCAGGCCCTTTCCACACGGGGGTGTTAAAACGGTGTAGCGCGACCTCTGACGGAGATCGTCTACACTGTAAAGTGCCTGGAAGTAGCAGCGCCGTGCGCTTTTTAAAAACCACTTTTTATGTGGTTTTTAAAAGGCACAGGGCATGCAGCCCTGTGCAGCCGTGTCGCAGCGCCCGGTGTGGATTTGCAGGCGCATGCAAGGGCGTGCCTGCAGATCTGTCGGGGGCAGGGTTTCCGGCTGGTGAGGTTCTCCGGTTGGTGGAGAGCCTCTGCCAGTCGTAATCTGCCATTTTGGGTGCTGCCGGACGCCGCGGGATGCCGACGAGTGTGGAGCAGCGAAACGTGCTGCTCCACGTAGCGACGGAGTAAGGTAAGCTCCGTTTCAGTGTGGCTTCCCCTGTTTCTCTGCCCGCGTGTGGAAAGGGCCATAAACAAGTGACCATATTAACGTAGGCCTGTATCCTACTCTCATCTAGAGTAGACCTACTGAATTAAGGAAAGTTACATAAGTGTTGATTTACCTAGTGATAATAATCCAAAGGGTGTACTCTGTCCGGGATTAATAATATGTTTTAGGCTATGGTACATTTGTTAGGCCACGCACAGTACAAAGCCTAGAAAACAACATTCACAATGGATTAGTGGTTTTTATGCCATTGATCAATAATGCTATAAGGCCAATTGCTTTAATGCACAGATTAGAGAGTTTTGTAGATACCAACCCTTGCCATTAAATCGGTTATAATTCCTTTCAAGCTTTGCTAAGATCAGAGTCCAGAAACATTTTCCTGCCTCAAAGGAGTTGAAGAATAAATTCATTGCAGAGTTGCCACTGAAATTCCAACTAAAGCAAAATTTGATAAGGCCTTTGCGGTTCTCCTAAAGAGAACAGCTGAACAATTTCAAGGAGAGCCAAAGGTTCTTATAACAGCTGCAAAATTTGCAATAAGGGATAGTTTTTATGAGAGTAAAATTTCTTACAACATGTTTGTTCCTTCTTTGTTTGCAGTATGCATTGTTCTCTGGAGTTCAGAAATAACATGTTCCTTTGAGGAGCAAAACAACACAGACAGACAGACAGATAGATATGCAAGTAACAAATATTAAATATAGTAAAGGAAAGGAAAGCAAAAGTAATACCCTCGTATTTTGGTGTAACATCCAAACTTTAGTGGTGATGGGTCATGATGGGGAGATAATTTTGGCCATTTTTCTGATTTTTAAAGTTATTAAAATCTTGTTGGGGCTTTTCTGCCCTATGACATCATAGCACTATCATTCCACTTTCAACATCCTGTGGAATTCTGGGGTTTGTAGTTTATTGAGGCCAAAGAGCTCTCTGAGGATTCTAAATGCTCCTCCCTAAACTGCAAACCCCAGGATTCCATAGGATGTTGAAAGTAGAATAATAGCACTATAACAGTGTTGTGAGGAAGGGCTCCTAGAGTAATAACAGAATAATACTGTTCTGCCATAATAATTCCTAAGCCTAAGCAGGGGACCATTTACACTACACAAATACATTCCACTTTAACTACCATAGCTGCATTCTTTGGAATCCTAGGGTTTGTAGTTTGGTAAGGCATTAGAACCCTCTGGCTGAAAATTCTAAATCTTGTCCCCTAAACTACAAATCCCAGGATGAAATCATGCTCCTAAATGTTCCTTCCTAAAATACGAATTCCAGAGAATGGAGCCATTGCAGGTAAAGTAGAATGGTAGCCATATAACAATGTAGTGAATGGGCCCCAGGTTTTCATGGGCATAGGTCGGTGCTGAGCCAGCTCCTGGATGACAACTTGTGAATTGAATTTGAGCCCCATTTTGTGAGAAAGGCAGGATATAAACCAAATCAATAATTTTTAGAAGGTAGTTAAATGGCAGCAGGAAACTGTCAGGCCATTTCTGCACTGCATTTTTATAGTGCTATTATTCCTCAGTCAACATCTTGTGGAATTCTGGGGTTTGTAGTTTATTGAAGCCAAAGAGCTCTCTGGATAGGAATTCTCTGAACTGAGAAAATGGCCTCAGCTTTGGTTAGAGATGTTTGTACAATTTTAGCATTCCAGGGTACTGGGTTTTAATAAAACTCACCACAGTTGCCTAGGGCAGTGCAGCTGATCTCAGATTTTGACCCTTTATTCCTGCTGTGAGAACATCTTGGAAAACTGCACCATTTCTGAAAATGTTTTTTGCAGTGGGGAGAGTATTGATTAAATTATTTGCTTTTGTGCATGATAATCATAAACACATCCATAACTCTGAGGCAGAGAGAGGTTTTTCTATCACTTGCTGCCTTGAACTACAGGAGCCAGGGGTTTAACTTTGGGCCTTTGGATTGTGATAGGTGAGGATTCAGTCTACATTTGATAACAATTTATAACAAAAACATTAAACATGTCTCAAGGATGAAGGGATTATTTGTTTATTAAAAGTGAGAGTAAGGGAAACAGAAATGGACAGATTTTTCTATTCAGGCCCAGGGATTTAAATGCTGACCTCTTACAAATCTAAAGCCATTTCCACACTTCACTCTTATAGCATGGTTATTCCACTTTCAACATCCTATGGAATCCTGGGGCTTGCAGTTTAGGGAGGGGCCGGTTATAAGACTGAAGTGCGGAAATGGCCTAAGTTTTAATCACAGTGGAGACATTGATGTTAGTGCTAGAAAAGAGGAAGGAAGAGGAGAAGGGCTGTCATTTCCTGAGAGAGTTTAATTTCTACCATATACAACATAGTCCTGTCCATATTATGAACATTTTACCTAAAGGCAACAGATCCTTTCTGATCTTGGAAGTTAGGCAGGATAAGCCTCGCTTAGTATTTGAATGGCACACTGCCAATGAATATCAGGTGCTGTAGGTTGTATTTCAGAGGAGTATTTCTGAGTATTCTTTGTCACTTCTGAATATTCTTTGCCTTAAGAAAACCCTATGAAAATCATGGGGTCACCATAAGTTGAAGGTGACTTCAAGGCATGTTCACACACACAAACCTATTCTGCACCCTGACGTATTTGGAAATATAATAGGATATAAATACTTATAATACAGTAAATAAATAAAATACAATAAATACAGTAAATGAAATACTTATCAAAACTAATCGGTACAGAGATCTCATTTTATTTTGAAAAATTTACCATGCACATCTTCATATTAATGGTTGAAAAGGACTCAGATTTTAAAAGGCATGTAGGAATATGGTTTCCCCAATCCTAACTATGGCCTGCAAGGAATGAATTCTTTCTCTTGGGCTTTTAGCAGGGCTTTTCTTACAAGGGCGACATGCCTGCCAATATGTCACAGATGAAAACTGTGGTACCTGTGGCCAAGCAATATCTGAGTTGTGTCAAGATGAAAAAAGTTACTAATGAGGAAGCCAGGAGAGGCTGCAGCAGTTTGCTTTTGCCTACTGGCCAGAATAAGATTCTGTCACTCCTCTCTCCCTCTCCTATCTTGAGTTCCAAGTGCAAACTATTTTTGCACTTATAATTCAGTTTGCAGCAGCTGAAATAAACTGGAGGCAAAGAGTGAAAGAGGGAGGAGAAGAGAGAAAGCCGGACATTTTAAAAGCAGCTGAAAAAGTGGGACGACAGAGCATTAAATAGGACTGTTCCTCCCAAACTGGGACAATTGGAGGGTATAGGATGAGTCTGTGCTTTTAAATGGATTGATGTAGCTATGTGATCTGATAGCTGCCCTCTGTGCTATTTCAAATTCCTCCCCCACCTCCACCCTGCTTTCCTAACTTCCTGTCCCTGTGATTTTCCTGCAGGATCCAGGATAATGCTGAAGTCTTTTGTGACCCTGGCATTTTCCGACTAGTACTGCCATCCTCTAATGGCAGGGTTTCTTAAGAGCGCAGTCAACAAACCTTTGTGCATGGCTTGCAGCAGCAAACAATGAGTTACAGTTGTATAACATTAGCTGAGCAAATGTATATTATGCCTCTGGTGAGAACAGAAATAATGCAAAATCAAAGTATTCCCCAAAGAGCAGCAGGAGCTGGTATATTAATGGATGGCTGCTTCCTGCAGCAATGTTACCTGCCCTCATTTCAGTGAGAGGGCCTAGGGAATAGCATAACACTTAATTACAACTTGCTCTCTGCTGCTTTAATTGTCTGTAACTGGTTAATATAATGACTTAAGCATAAATGACTGTAGATTAAAGCTGTCACTCATAGTAATTTTAACAATAAACTGCTTATCATGATATTAGTGGCCCAGGCACCAAAAGTTGAATAAATGAATCAGAATGGAGACTAAGGGCATTTCTGCACTACACTAACATAGTGCTATTACTCCACTTTCAACCTCCTATGGAATCCTGGGGTTTGCAGTTTAGGGAGGGGCATTTAGAATTCTCAGCCAGAGAGCTCTTGGGCCTCAGTTACTACAAACCCCAGAATTCCACAGGATGTTGAAAGTGGAAATAATAGCACTATAACAGTGTAGTGCAGAAATGGCATATGACTTGCTGGCATATCCAGTGGTAGTGAGGTTGCCAGGGGCATTTTGGGCTGAAGAAGAGGGTATTTGCCCAGGTGTGGATCACCACATTTTGGAGCAGGTGAAGCAAGACACATTACTTTCTAAAAAGATAGGCTTCCATAACATAGCATTGTTATTTAAATACCACACCTCTCCTGGTATAACTATAACATTAAGAGTCTAAAATGCCCTAACTACTTCACTGTGTACTTGTCAAATATGTAGAAGCTGTTAGTTTCCCCAAGGGTGTAGTTACAGAAGGGTGTGCGTGTGTGAGGGCATTTCCACATCCTATGCAATCCTGGGATTTGCAGTTTAGGGAGGGGTATTTAGAAATCTCAGCCAGAAAGCACTTGGGCCTCACTAAATTACAAATTCCAGAATTGCATGGGATGTTCCCAGGGCAGTTAAAGTGAAATAATAGCACTGTAAGGATGTAGTGTGATAGAGCTATAAATTTACATCCAATGTCTTGTAAAGAAAATTATGACAATATAAACAGTATACATAAATATCTTGTTTATTAAAGTATCACATGGTAACTGACAATTGATGTTAAGTAACAGGCATGACAAGGATGCCACATTCTATAAGATTCTGGAATACACCTCACTGATGGAAAGAAAGAGAGTTGTTATCTTTTATGGCAAGTATTGGAGGAATGGATTCTACTTACATGAAAATCAGGATTGTGGCAAAGTTACTTTTTTGAACAATAGCTTCCAGAATCCCTCAGCCAGCATAGTTACTTGCCATGCTCACTTAAGGATTGTGAGAATTACAGTTAAAAAAAAAATTACTTCCCCAAAGCCTTGGTCTCATTATAATTAATGGTCAAAGGTTAAATACTGTAAATGCCATCAAAATTGCATGCTACAGTTCATGCAAATATGATTCAGATTTTGCTTTAGTTGAAAGCATTTGAGAGAGAAACTACTGGGAGACACCACTCAATGTACCATACTCCAGAGAAAGGAGATGAAAACCTGGTAATGAATGGGGGAAAATGTTAATAAATGTTTCTGAACAGCTAACACCTTTCAGAATAGATCACTGCTCCACAACCTTTTTTTTTTTTTAAAGGCCATTGAACATGCATGGATTTCCTATCATCTTATTGTGAACAGACTTCCTGAAATGGAATGTTGAAAGCATGGCAGAGTTGATATTGATTGCTGAGCTTCTTGAGTCAGAATTTGGAAACTGCACAATTGCAGTGTAACATCAATCAAATTCAACTGCAAAACACTAATGGGTATTGTTATTTATGATGTGTGTATACTTTGATGTTAGACTGAGTTGTTTTATTATTGTACAAATTTTATTGTTTGATTCAATTTGTGTAAAGCTCTTTCAGCAGTTTTTGGAAAATGTGAAATAAATGACAAAACAACCCATTGTACATGAAGTCTCTGAGCACAAGATGCCCTTACCATTTGTATAATCCAAGAGACTTAGCATACATATAGGTGTGAGAAAGCAATATTTTCCTGTAATGATCCATACAATTGGACAAAGATTATTTCTCTAGAAACATTACACACACAAATTCTCAAAGGGAAAAATTCCTGATTCCAAAGAGATCATGCTTGAATAAACCACCTCTTCATAGTCAAATGTTCTTTTGCTGCCAAGTAGGAAATTGATCTTAAACACCCCATTACCTCTAAGTTATTTATTCTTATGATACAAGGAGTCAAAGAAGTACTAAAACTATCCACAATCTCCAGGAACAGGATGAACAAGGAAGAAACAAATTGGAAATGCTGACTCAAGCTGACAGTTCACCTTTCAGTACTTGGGTCATTCACACAATGGTAAATACACTGAATAGCTAAAGGAGCTATAACTCACTGATTATTTCCCAGTTGGCACAAGGGTGTTGGGAAGGAAATAATGATTTCAAAGATACATTATTGTTTGCTGGCTACTGTCCTGGCCGTGGGCTCTGCCTGATCACACGGTCTGACTAACGAGAGGGAGGAGGCAGCTAGCGGGGAGGAGCTTTCTAGGAGCTACCAACGGGCCTCTAGCTCATTTCCCAGAGGAAAGAGCAGAGGAGAGCTGGGCCTGTGAAGACATCCTAGACCAGGTGTGTTCCACAGGCTTGTTTTTTGCTGAGCTTGTTTTTGCTATGCTTGGGGGCCTTGCTTGTTTTTGCTGTTAATTGCTTGCTATTGTTTGCTGGCTACTGTCCTGGCCGTGGGCTCTGCCTGATCACACGGTCTGACTAACGAGAGGGAGGAGGCAGCTAGCGGGGAGGAGCTTTCTAGGAGCTACCAACGGGCCTCTAGCTCATTTCCCAGAGGAAAGAGCAGAGGAGAGCTGGGCCTGTGAAGACGTCCTAGACCAGGTGTGTTCCACAGGCTTGTTTTTTTGCTGAGCTTGTTTTTGCTGTGCTTGGGGGCCTTGCTTGTTTTTGCTGTTAATTGCTTGCTATTGTTTGCTGGCTACTGTCCTGGCCGTGGGCTCTGCCTGATCACACGGTCTGACTAACAGAGGGAGGAGGCAGCTAGCGGGGAGGAGCTTTATTAGGAGCTACCAACGGGCCTCTAGCTCATTTCCCAGAGGAAAGAGCAGAGGAGAGCTGGGCCTGTGAAGACGTCCTAGACCAGGTGTGTTCCACAGGCTTGTTTTTTTTCTGAGCTTGTTTTTGCTGTGCTTGGGGGCCTTGCTTGTTTTTGCTGTTAATTGCTTGCTATTTTTTCTGGCTACTGTCCTGGCCGTGGGCTCTGCCTATACACGGTTACTAACGAGAGGGAGGAGGCAGAGCGGGGAGGAGCTTTTTTGGACTCCCAAAGGGCCTCTAGCTCATTTCCAGAGGAAAGAGCAGAGGGAGCTGGGCCTGTGAAGACTCCTGACCAGGTGTGTTCCACAGGCTTGTTTTTGCTGA
>CAOLHI010003862.1:0-148649 GCA_948474755.1 Ctenosaura bakeri | reverse complement strand
ATATTTCAAAACACAAACTCATCCACACTGAAATCCACACACATGCTTGTGCATTTTCCAAATGTGTGTGTTGAATTGCAGAATTTATTTAATTTTGTTCTGGTTGATTAAAGTGTTTTTGTTCTAATTCTCCTATATAATTTTTAACACCTTTGCCTGATAGAGAAGCCAGTGGAGCTTTGAAAGTTTTCATGATATGTTTTGTGCATTTTTGGTTGGCTCAATAAAGGTATTGCTGTTTTGTGGATTCTGGTTGTTCTGGATTTTGCTGTATGGTCAACGTGGCTACCCCTGGATATGTTCCCTGCAGGTAATTATGCATTAAAAGTCTGAACAACAGGGTTTTTGCAGATGGAAGGAGAGCAAGAAAAGGACCAGCCTAGCCTCCTAGGGAAGAGCAGCATCAGCCACTGAGAAGGCTTTCTCCCATGTCCTCACCAAACGAGCCTATGTTGGTGGTGGGATTGAGAGAAAGCCTTCTTCTGTGGATCTTAAAACTCTAACACAGAACTTTCCAAACTTTTCATGTTGGTGACATACTTTTTAGACGTGAATCATTTTGCAACACAGTAATTCACTTTTACTAGCAAACTAGAGGTTAAACAGTACCCAGCACCCAGAGGTGAATCTAGGATGGGGAAAGGCAGCCCCCCAATCCTGGCCCGCTGCTGTCATGCTCATCAGGAAAGACCCCGGCGAGAGCAGTGAGAAAGGCAGCCCCCTACCCAATCCTGACCTGCTGCTGTTGCCCTTGCCAAGAAAAGATCCTGGGGAGGGCAGCAGCAGTGGGAAAGGCAGCCCCCTATCTGATCCTGGTCTGCTGCCTTCACCCTTGGCAAGGAAAGACCCCAGTGAGAGTAGCACCAGTGGGAATGGCTCGGGTGAGGGAGGTCTTTCTCAGCCCAGGAAAGCGACACACTTACACACTTCAGGCAACACACTAATGTGTCACAACACACCATTTGGAAAGCCCCGCTCTAACAGATTTATATAGGAAGATAAAATTTTTCAAATAGTCTGGATTTAAACTGCACAGTGAAAAACTACAGTATAATAACTATGTAACTCTGATAAGTTTTGGCAATACCTCACCTGGAATATTCTGTCCAGTTGGGGGCATTTAATGTTTAAAAAGATAATAACAAGATAGAAGAAGAACAGAGGAGGGCAACCAATGTAGTAAATGGTCTGGTACCAAAGTTCAAAGATGTTAAGGGAGTTGAGTAGGTATAGGCAGGAAAAGAGAAAACTGAGAGGTGATATGCTAGCCTTCTTTTAGACTGGGAGGTAATATGATAGCCATCTTTAAATAACTAAAGGACCGTCATGCAGGAGATGGAGGGAGCTTGTTTTCTGTGGCTCTGGAAACTAGCACACAAACCAACTGATTCAAAATAGAAGGTGACTCCAGCTACACATTCAAGAGAATTCTGCTTATAAGGTCTGTGGAAACGATTGTATCAGATGGAGGTGGACTTCATTGCAGGTTCATCAACATAACTTACATGGCCCACCTGCATGCTTTAGCAGTAGAAACTTGCACTGGTAGGAGGCTGGACTAGATGAACATCAAGGATCTATGATTAGATACATAAACAAATAACATTTTTAATACCCTTATAACAATGTAGATGCAGAGACCCAGTGCAGACAAAAAGCTTAAGGAACATCTCAGGCTTCCATCCCCATTTCATGCTGGGTGAGACTGACTTTCAGTTTCTATTTAGTTCACATTATCCCCATCCTTGCTATCCAAGTGTGGTATGATGTTTACCATTCTGTCCACATTGGCTATAAAGGTTTGTCAGGACAGATTGCATCCATCAATAATAAATCAACTTGTTGATAAAGTGCTTCAATTTTTCCCAGCAGACTGCAACTCAAACCGTATAGTAACTCTCATTTCTTTCACTCTGGGTTGTCTTGGATTTCTATTAAACTAGTCTTCCTGTAAATACAAAACCACTCAAAATGTTCTCAACAGACTAGATATTATCTTTAACTAAAAGACCATCACCTCCAATGGCCTGTCTTATATTACTTCTCCTCTTAACAGTTTCAGTAAACTAAAACAACATGAAAGTCTCAATTCATCACAAAGGGCCTACACTGTTATAGTGCTATTATTCCACTTTCAACATCCTGTGGAATTCTGGGGTTTGTAGTTTACTGAGGGCAAAGAGCTCTCTGGCTGAGAATTCTAAAGGTCCCTCCCTAAACTGCAAACCTTAGGATTCCATAGGATGTTGAAAGTGGAATAACAGCACTATAACAGTGTAGTGTGGAAAGGCCCAAAATATTCCAACATGGGAGGGCAAACTAAACATGAAGATGTTTACTCTAGAAAGTTCGCTTTTGGAATACTAGTTCTTAGGCCTGAATCCCAAGATACTGGACTACAACTCCCAGAAGCCCTAACCATTGGCCATGCTGTCCAGGACTTCTGGGAGTTGCAGTCCAACAATGCATGGAGATCTAAGCTTGGGGACTAGTTTCATGTTTATCTTGAATCCAAACTAAACTCTGGCTCAGAAGACCCCATTCCATATGGTTCTACCAAGTCACTATTCTGAGTCTCATTCCAGACTTAAAAGAAGCAAACACAAAATGATCCAGACAGAGACACCTTATCAGCATCCTCTGTCAACAGAAGAGTAGTAACTTTTCATTAGAAGTGATCAAATGAGACAATCGCATCTTATGTGGCCAGCCCCCTAATGGACTGATTGTTTTTCATTTGATCTCGTCAATATGTTTCATGGAAGAATGAGAAACAAAGGGTGTTGCAGGCATACTTCAGTTAACAAAGTAGATGTGTTCCTGGACACCGGATGTAAAAAATAACATGGAAAGTATAAGGTTAGGTTACTGGCCCATAAACAAACAAACAAAGAAACAAAAACAGCTCGACTTGTTTCAGCAGAGCTTTTATCCAAAACTAACAAGATACTCATGTGAAATGAAGTAAGCAGGTCAGGATTCTGTAAGCAGCTGCTGTTTACCTTGCTTGTCATAGGCAGGCACATAACTACAGTAGGATGAGCTAGACTAGCATCACATGTCTTCCTAGCTCAAGCTTTATTGCACTGTTTACTACAGACACACTGTTGGAGCCTGGCACCAAAAGTCTGTGTTTCACCATCCCTCCTCCCTCCATCATCCTCCCAATTCCAATGATGATGAAAGACTTTCAGCTAGACAGAGGACAAGGAAGAAAAGGGGAAGCTAGGTGGGCACAAAAAGAGTTTGTTAAAAGAAGCTTCTTTGTTGGAGTTTTGTTAAATGAGGTTATGTCTGTACTGGTCCAGAAAGGTTGTAGTGTGACCTATTCAGGTTTAAAACCTTCTCTGTGCCTTCAGATAGGAGAATTCCACAGCTATACTTGGAAAAGTCAGGGATTGATCCTGGGCCTTCTGCTTCCAGATCATCCTTGCAGATGCACTGTGCTTTGGAAGCACTAAAAAAAGCAGTGATGTTTCATGCTGTTTCAAATGTCCAAAAAGTCCAGCATACTTTGGAAGATATCATTGTCTAGCTACTGCCATTTCTGGCTCTCTACAAAGACAACTTCAAAAATTTTTGAAGCCCTGGAAATGAGCTGCATATGAGTTGACCTAGAAGAGCCATATGGAAAGTGCCAGAACTATGGCTCCTATAAAGATCAATTGAGCATCCTCATGTAAGGATGGACTCCAGCGACACTGTGGACTTTCTCTAGATGATGATGACATTCATTTATATCCTGCCTCTTTGCCCAGACTGGGACTCCAGTTGGCTAACAGCAGTTAAAACAAGGAAACATAGAAATACACAGGTAGAAAAAGTGAAAATGTAAGCTATCTATAGAACTATAACTAAGTAAAATGTATGTGCTTGAAGACAAGAATAAAAATGATGGGAGGAGTAATAGAATAAAAACAACAATAAAGATTACTTTGTTTCCCATGACTCCAACATGTGTCCTGGCATGCTGTCTGGGAATGATGAGTTTAGAGGCATAGATGTATTCCAAACTAGAGATCTTACCATTTTGTAGCAACAAAATAATGTTGGAAAGGGTCTGTAGCGTGAGCAAAGCAGTGCTGTGTTTGATTTAAGGAAAGATAAGAATTTTGGTTTGGTTTGTTTCATTGTACAATGTATCCAAATTTCCACATTCCAGCATGCTCAGGATGGAAAGTCCTTGGGGCCTTTTTTCTTTAAGTGCTCTTGTGGAAAAACAAACCTGGTAAATTTCTCCTTCCAGACTCAGGAGTGTTAAACTGCTACAGATCTCTACATTCTTCATGATAGAAATGAGTTAGGGTTTCCTTTTTTTCTCTTGAAAGGATCCTCATCTTTAACACCTTTATGATAGTCAAACACAACATGGTCTTCTCCATGCTGGAAATAACTGCATCAATTAAAATTGGCTGGTGCAAATGGGAGAGAATTAATTTCAGTTGGTGCTTGAAGAATTTAACAACTTTATGATAGTCAAACACAACATGGTCTTTTCCATGCTGGAAATAACTGCATCAATTAAAATTGGCTGGTGCAAATGGGGGAGAATTAATTTCAGTTGGTGCTTGAAGAATTTACCAATTTCTTCATATTCAAGGGAAATAAATGGATGTTTTAAAAATCTGAATGTGGAAGAATAAAGTAAATGCAACAGTTTCCTCATTTGTATAATTTTGAAACTTCTTGCTCAATTTCATGTACTAAGCAAGTGATGCAAATGGAAACTAATACAGCAAAAACACATATCAACCCAGGTGTCTTTAACTTGTCTTAAGCACCAATTCAGCTTGGAACAAAGAGGCAGTTTCTAGTTATAATGCCTCACCTGTTGTCCTAAGAGACAATTAACTTCCCACCCCAAGTCTCCCAAGTATTCTCACTTTTAATGATGTTTTAACATTAAAATGGCTGTCTGCTTAGAATTGTGGTTGGGTCACGTTCTTTATGTGATTTTATTATCACAGTTATGACCCAGCAAGGGCACTTTTCAGTACAATTCATTAAAACTATCCTCTTAATAGCGGTCTAATGGCACAGACTTGGAAATTCATCCAAATAGGCATTTAAAGAAACAAAAAGCATTGAAGAAGGGACACACCACATTTGAACAGTAAACAAAGTTTTAGTCAGATGGCTAGATTTTTAAAGTGGTTTCATAATTTGCACATCTAAGCTTGTTTTTAACAGTGAATTCTGAAAGGTTCATGCTCCACATGCAAATTAAAAATCATCCTAAGAAACAAATATCTTAGTTTGTTTAGCATAGTTTAGTTTGGAAGAGATTCTTAGCTTATTGCTTCCACTTTCCTTTGCCCAATCCTGTAGGCAGTCTCTCTGTTTATTTAGAATACCTGAAAGCAAATGCAGATCAGTTTCTGCAACAGATAAGTATCTACATTATGCAGTTTTCAACTGTCACAGTGCCATCCTACAGAATCCTGAGATTTCTAACTTAAAATTCGGTCTGAGAAAGCTGTAGTGAATCAAGAAGGCCCATCTTGAAAATACTGATCTCATCTGATTTTGAAAGCTAAGCAGAATCAAGCCCAATTAGTAATTGGATGGAGGACCACAAGGCAATACCATGGCTCTGAAGGTAAGTTTATTGAGGGGGGAAAAAAACCATGTTGGGCCCCTGGGAAATCTGTGGCCAGCCAGACATTACTTGACTAGATGGACCAAGCACCTGCCTCAGTATAAGCCAGCATCTTATGTTCCTATGCTGCAGTTAAATGAAGGTACAGTACTCCCAGCCTAGTCTTAGGTGGGGTTGTATTTCCCCAACACCTTCCTCCATGTAATTTGTCACCTTAGATCCAATACACTAACAGCACTATGTAAATCTACACCAGCATAATTATACTAAATATTCCAGTTGCACAGCTGATTATGCAAGGGGGGCACTCATTGTCCAATGGTTGAATAACTCTCTGACTATCAAGTCAAAGGCGTGTGAAAGGGTTGTGAATATGTGAAATTGATTCATATCCTCCTTTGGAGGTTTTTAAGCAGAGGCTGGATGGCCATCTGTCGGGAGTGCTTTGAGGGTGTTCCTGCATGGCAGGGGGTTGGACTGGATGGCCCGTGTGGTCTCTTCCAACTCTACATTTCTATGATTCTATGATTCATTCCAGAATCATTGGCTGTACCAGGACCCGTATTTATGCAGTCTCTGAGAAACTAACTTGCTAACAACTATTTCTATTCTACTTTCCTGCCCCAATAGGATTCTAGCCATTGTACTTGAATTTTCCCATGTTTTTCCCCTATATAATCATGTGAAGGATACAGGAGATCGCAAACATAACTTTGGACAGGAGGTTTAGGTCACAGTCACCCTCTAAACTGAATCAGGCCCTGTACGTACATGTGCGCGTTAACTGCCATCAGTAGTTGGAGTTGCCGATCACTGAGCTATCGTTGCTCTTCCTGCAGGTCACATGATTAATGTAGATTATCATGGCAAGTAAATTACTAAAAAAATTTACTGGACAGCCACTTCGGGGGATTTTTTTTCCAGGCAAGGACAGCCCCTGAAAAACTGTGGCAAACACAGCTATAGCACCGCAGAGAGAATGTGCTCTCATCCAGTTTGCAATATACTATGTAAAAGTCAATGTTTGGCCCTTTCTGCACCGGGGTATTAAAATGGTGCAGAGCAACCTCCGACGGAGGTCTTCTGCACCGTGAAGAGGATTGGGGTGGACTACTTTTCGTAGTTCCGCACCTCAATCCACTCCGAGGCGACCGGAACTGGTGGCATGGTGTGTTTTTTAAAAACCTCTTTTCAGACGTTTTTAAAAAGCACGGAGCACACAGCCCCGTGCAGCTCCATTGCCGCGCTCTGGTGCAGACTTGCAAGCGCGCACTAGTGCGTGCCTGCAGATCTGCCGGGGGTGGGCTTCTGGCTGGTGAGCTTCTCCGGTAGGTGGACAGCCTCTGCCAGCTGGAAGCTGCCATTTTGGACACCGAAGCCGCCATTTTGGATGCTGGAGGACTGCGGAGCAGCAAACTCGCACTGCTCTGCATGGCAATGGACTTATCCAGCTGCCACTAAGCTCCGTTTCCCCCATTTCCCCCTCCACATGCGGAAAGGGCCTTTGTCTGTGAGTTTATCTTTTTGCGTCAGGCAGGCGAAGACCTTATGCAACTGGCTGTGTGAGGCGAGAAGACCTCATATGATTGGCTGGCTGTGAAGATTCCATGGAATCCTGGGGTTGGCAATTTAGGGGGGAGCCTTTAGAATTCTCGGCCTCAAAGTTCTTGGGCCTCAGGCCAGTTGCTATGGAGATGAGGCCTACCATCAATAATGATGCCAGAAAACATTTGGGAGGCATATGTGAGAAAAATTAAAGCGACATATACAACATAGTTACAAGGTCTTCTCGCCTCACATAGTAGATTGTATGTGTTCCATATGTGAGAATCTTAAAGTTGAAATTCAAAACAAAAAATGCTTCCAGAAAAATGTAAAGCCATGGCACAAATTCAATGGAAAGCAAAGCAAAGAGAGAAAAAAAAAAAGTCAGGGCAGCAGTGCTGCCAGAGAACACAGATTGGATTGGGGACGATGGGGAAAAGTTACAGGTATTGGAACAGGCCGGTTGCTATGGAGATGATGCCTGGCAGCAAGGAGGAGGACAGTTTATTCTTGCAGGAACCCAAACTGTGTATGTAAATAACCATGAATACAGATTGCATTGGAGAATATGGGGAAAAGTTACAGGTACTGGAATAGGCCGGTTGCTATGAAGATGAGGCCTAGCAGCAAGGAGGAGAACAGTGTATTCCCTCATTAACCCAAACTGTGTATGTAAATAACCGTGAATACAGACTGCATTGGGAAATACAGTGAAAAGTTACAGGTACTGGAGAAGACAGTTGGGTGAGTTCTTAAGAGGAAAATAAAATCCTGGGCAATGCTAGGTAAATACACTAATCATGCTATAAATGTCACACTTGCCATGGATCCCTGTTTACCATGACAGTAATTACTATAACTAATGATTACAAGTTTAGCAGCGGGAATTTCACAAGAATTCCCAATGATTTATTTGTTGATAACTGCTGTTAACATTACTTTCACTTATGGCTACCTTACAAAAGAGAGACCACCCTGTCATCAACAGACCTGGGCCCATGGCTCGATTGAGCCTTCCTTCTGTGATGTGGTCGTCCTCTTTTTCTCCTGCCTTCTACCTGCTGGCATTATTGCTTTTTCTAGTGAGTCATGTCTTCTCATGATATGTCCAAAGCACAACAGCCTCAGCTTAGTCATCTTGGCTTCTAGGGAGAGTTCAGACTTGATTGGCTCCTACTAAAATGACAGTGAATATCCAACCTATCTACAATGACTAAAAGAAAGAACACATGAAATCATTTCAATTTTACTGTTTATTCCTCCCACCACCAGGTTTTGAGGTAAAGTTGGAGACCTTAAGCTCACAAATGAGGCTATAACTTTCAACTGTCATCAGCGTTCTCAATTTCTATTAACTTGTAAAATCTACTTGTCTCTTCCTAGATTTACATACCGCTTAAGGCACAGTTTGAACTTCTGTATCCAAATCATTTGTGACTTCCTACACCTTGGTGCTACTTGCATGTGAAAATGATAAGATGACACCTTAATTTCCATCAGATACACTTGGATGACAGTCCTCTGAAGGAACGTTTGCTCATTAAATAGAACAAACGCTGAGCGTGTGGCAAAGGAAGAATCAAAATGGCCTGTGCATCATTTGATTTAGTGAGCTAATTCCATGTTTCAAAGAAGAAAAACCATTTAAGACTTCTGATGAAATTGAATGGACAGGTCAGGATGAGGTTCTCATGAAGAAGAGTGAGTGAACAGAAATTAATGAAGCAATTTCCTCCTGTCCAGCCAAAAGCCTTTTTCCCCCTTCTGAACAACATTAGAAGCAACCACATCCATTTTTTTTCTTCCATAACATGTTCCCTTGATTAAATATATATTAAGACTAAAGAAAATGCCATCAGATACAGGAGCAAGAAATAAGATGAGAGAGATAAAAGCTGAGGGTTTTTTCTGCGTGTTTTACACATCTGTAAAGAGCTGAAAGACACAGAAGAATTTAATGCATGCAGTTTGGAGAGGCTTGCCTATGGATTGGTGAATGTGTCGAATCTGACTCTATTTCATTCCTCCTTTTTCACATGTTAATCTCATTCCATCAAAATTCAATTTCATTTTTTTTCTAAAAAAATTAAAATTCTTTTTCTTTCCTTATTTCTTATTTTCTAATGTCTAATTCTTTTCTTATCTCTTGTTTCCTTTTTTTTCCCCTTCATAAATAGGATTTTTTAAAACCATTCTAAGATATAAATAAAAAATTCATTAGTGATTTTTGGTGACTTCACATTGCAAATTCTCATCAAACATGTTCTAATCTCTTAGTGCACTTTTATATGTCTTCCATTGGATGGAATGTGGCTTCAGTAACCTAACTTCAGCATTCACAATTTCCCCAAAGTTCTTGTCTTTACAAGACAAGAGTTTTCATTTTTGTAGTTGTCACTGCCCCTTCACATCAAAGACTTTAGAAGATCTGGCGCCACCATGCTATAAACCACATAAAATAAAAAAGCACATTGTGACACTACCTTATTGTGGCACTGCTTTCTAATAAACATGGCTGACATTGTCAGAAGCAGGATGAAGAGTCAGAACTAACAATTACGAATTGCAGAGTCACAAACTGCAGAGTTGATGCAGCCAATTAAATTTGAAATTCAAACTGATTTATGGAATCAGAGCAAACACACTCAACTTTGATTTACCAGTTGATAAATGTGCATTACATTTCTGCCTAATGACAACACACCATTCGTAATAAAATTATGGAAAGCCTATAAGCATTGATCTCAGTTTGCTTATTGAAACTAAAACTTTGTGTCGCAGGAGAAAAAGCTTACAAGGCAAAATCCAAACAGCTGTATGCAACTAATGAACTAAATCTCAATTGCCAAATAAGCATAGGCCACTTTTCATTATTTCTCATTTCTTCTAATTGTACACATTTACTTAAGGTCTGGATTCTGATGTACATGCTACTATTTTTGCCAAATCTGTCCCCAGAGATTTTGTGAGAATGCCTATGACCCATCAGGACACATGTGAAGGGTTTCATCAACTCCAGGCTCACCCTGCGTGCCCCCCCACACACACACGCACCCCACTCAATATTATAAGATCTCAGAAAGCATACCCAGTAAAATCAATTCAAGCAGACTGAAGCACTTTACAGTAATAAAATAATTTAAAGAGACTTAAACATTTTAGGAGGTTAAAAACAAAGGGAAATACTTTAAAGCCCCATGCATGACATTATGTAGTAAATCAGTTCAGTCCTAGACATTTCAATAAGCAGCCATGTTTTTGCTTGGTTGCCAAATGAAGCCACTGGTGGCACCAACTGAGCCTTCAAGGGAAGGCCCTTACACAACAGGGGTGCCACCATTGAAAAAGGCCCTCTCTTATGTCCTCACGTAGCATGGCAACTTCATATACTTTGGACCAACTTTGTTGTAATAGCTAACAGATCTATACTTTTTCATACTGCTGTCCACATGAAGATTCTCCTCATAGGAGGCTGCATGCCATAACTATGTGAAAAGTCATTTCTCTTGAACTGCACTGAGAATCTGGCCCTATTTTACTAACCAGAAATCTCTCTATTAGTCTTTGCCTTTCCTGTACAGTCTCTATCGAGAATCAGAGATATTAAGTCCTCCCTAAGGGATCAGATCAATTGAGAAATTCAAATTAAAACACTACTGTACTGCAGATATTTTGATTCTTTTGGAATTTTTTTTTCTCAGCAGCACCTGGCATGCCACCCAAATGATGGCAGTTAGAGGATATGACTTGAAATAATCAATTAAACTGTCAATCTTGTAACAGTAAGAGCATGTGCCTTACCATACACCTCCGGCATGACTGACAAATTTGTGTTTATTCTATCATCAACTGCAGCACGTTGGAGGAATTCCAATAAATCCTGAAAATAAGGTCAGGGAGAAAAGGCACTCAGTTATCATATTGTTCCTCTAGAAAGTTGGTGATATTGGACTGGAATTGCCTGTTGGAAGACAAGATACTAAGCTGACACTAGACATAAAAAAGGAGGTCCTCTCATTCTGGCCTTGACCCTGTTCTTTGACGTCTTATGGATGACCCTCATGTATGTAATGATAAATGTGAAACCACCCTCTTCAACAGCTAATCCAAGGCGTTTGCATCAACATAACTAGAGCCATAAAAGGGAGTCTGAAAGACCAGAGGCTGGCAATCAAATTTTGGGGAACCTTTTTCAGAAATAATAAAACAAAACAAGACAAAATAACTGGAAAAAAAAACAACAACCTCAGGCCATGGTAGGCTGCACACACTCAGCAACTCTGGAATATTGAGTGGCAGAAGGAATGGAATGATATATCACAGAGGTAGCCATGGGAAGAATGTGGAACTGTTACCTTTTGGACTGTTACAGTCAGAATCTACATGCCATGCTGCCTGGGGGATTCTAGGAGTTACCATCCAAATAAGTAACTTATTTGTCAAGCTCTGGTCAGGGTTCAATAGCTGGAAGAGAAGCAGTGATGTTGGTAAATATTATGCTACAATATTTTATTGACATTAAAAACTGTCTCATTTGGTGGATACACATGGATAGCTTGTGGCTTTATAGTGTTTCCCCCAAATTTGAGAGTTCCATTTAAAGAGCATTAGGGTAAGTGAGATCCTAGTTAAAGCAAAGGGGATGCTTTCTAAAATAATGGATCTAAATACACTCTGTCACAGAGATGAGGGATTCCTATAATTCCTCATTGTACTAGTTAGGGGACAGGAATTACACTACAGCAACACTCAAAAGGCCACACGCTCCCCATGTCTTCTTCTTGTTGTGTGCCTTCAAGTCATTTCTGACTTACAATGACCCTAAGGTGAACTTTTCTTGACAAGATTTCTCCAGAGGACTTTTTCCCATTGCTTTTCCCTGAGGCTGAGAGAGTGCGACTTGTCCAAGGTCACCGTTTCCATAGTTGAGCGGTGATTCTAGCACTAGCCTCCAGGATCCTAGTCCAACACCCATACCACTATACCACACTGTAGAAAGTTATGGTGTGATTTACCAGCTCACTCACATCGATGCTATAAATCATATAGAGAGGTTATAACTATTCACAAGTTTTCCATTTGCATCTTTGAGAGGGTGATGTTTTGTCTTGTTTTGAATTAAAAACGGAATGACCTATACGCACATACATGCTTCCCCTGCTTATCTGACAGGTTAGGGACCTAAGTACTGTCAGAAACAGAAATGGTCAAAAACAGAACCCATCTACTGTAGGGAACATGAAGACCTATGGAGGCTCGCTTGGCACTTCCTGTGCATATGCACAGCTTGTAAAGTCTCTCAGCTGGTTTGGTGCCTTCTCCCCCCACCCTGAGCTCATTTTGCAGGCATTGCATGAGCGGTCCCAAACAAGCCTCTGTAGGCAAGGACTGATAGAAACCTGCTGTTTTGATTCTTGCACTAGAGACAAGTTCCATTAATTCAACCAAAGGATTCACTCTTTCCTTAGGACAGACTTGGGACTGCATGTGTGTGTTCTCAAGCAAGCCTCCATAGGCATGAAGAATTGAAAAAAGACCAAACCTTGTGTTAAATTAAAGGAAGTTGTTCTTAATTTAGAAGCACTGAAAGAGTGAGTAGCCAGGTAATGGTGTGTTGAAAGACAGGGGCTTCCCGGCCATTTCCGCACCGGGCTTTTATAATGGTGCAGAGCGACCTCCGATGGAGGTCTTTTGCACCATAGAGTGGACTGGGGCGGACTACTCTTTGTCGTTCCGTACCTCAGTCCGGTTCTGCATGACCGGAACTGGTTACACAGTGTGCTTTTTAAAAACCTCTTTTTATAGGTTTTTAAAAAGCATGGAGTGCGTGATTCTGTGTCACTCCGTCGCGACACTCTGGAGCAGATTTCAGGCATGCACAAGTGCATGCCTGCAGATCTTCTGGGGGCGGGCTTCCGGCTGGCGAGCTTCTCCAATTGGTGGAGAGCCTCCACCAACCAGTAGCTGCCATTTTGGACGCCGGAGCAGTGTGGAGCGACAAGCTTGCACTGCTCCTCGTCCCCATGGACTCACCCGGACGCTCAGGAAATCCGGTGAGTCCCATTTTCATGCGGTTCCCTCCCCACTTCTGGAAAGGGTCCCAGTAAGCAGGTGTTGGCCCCACTGAACTTAAGGAGAGTTCATTCCAAAGTAAAGGTGTACAGGATTGCATTATGACCTACTGAAACTTTCTGAAGCTCCCCCGCTAAGAAAAAAAAAGAAGCTTAAACAAATACAGTGTTATTACTGTTGCAGTAGTTAAAATAATAATGTGTTTTTCAGTACTGAGTTGCTGATTAAATCTCTAAAGACCTTTGAGTTGGTAATACACACTCAGAAAAATAAAGTATTGGGCCCTAAGTGACCCTCTCATAGATGTGAACCTCTAACAATGCAGGAACTGCTTTAGGCTGACACAGGAACTGCAATAAGGAGGTTAACATTTCAGTTTATTCTTTTTTTTTTTTTAAATCACAAAGAGGTCACAAGAGCAGAAGGACAAGAGCACATGCCCCAGAGAAAGGCCAGGAAAGTCACCTCTTCAAGAACAACCCAGGGGAGAGGATACCAAAGAAAATGAAAAAAAGAAAATACATCCAGCATCAACATTTTTGCTGTGGGCATGATACATAAGGAATTTAAATGGTTGTGTTTAACTGACAGGATTTAGGTGCTAAAGTTTACCTTTTAAAATTAATTTCTTCCCCTAATTGTGTATGTTTGCTGCAGTATTACCTCTGTTACATATATTTCCATATTAAAGACTAGCAGATTAATAGTAGTATATGGAAAAAATCATACTGTAAGTTTGCCAGTCTTTAAGATGTCATGGGATTTGGATGTCATGGTTTCCATATTTGAGTCTCAGAGCATAATCCTCCTATTGCTCAGTATTACATGCATTCTTCAGAGCTTTCAATACATAAGAGGTAGTTATGAACAGGGTTCTTATTTGTCAAATAAGGGATCATTTTGATCCACAGTAGCTTTGGGATACAATATGATGACTGACATTGGAACCACTACCGACCCCAGTTCCCTTCACTGTATATGCCTGTTACAAAAAAAGAGGTTCTCTCTCATCTTTACGACCATAATTCAGACACCACCATCATGTGCTGCACAGTGTCACGGTGTGTGTGTGTGTGTGAGAGAGAGAGAGAGCCATTTGCTGGTCTCTTATGAATGGAGGCCAGCAGGCATTCACATTCTTGTGTCATGTGCCAGAATGCAGAGTGGGAGGGGCAAAGCTGGAGCTCCCCTTTTAAGCTCATGCCGTACCTCCCTCCTCCTCTTTGCTTTTTCAGAAGGGAAATATCTGCTCTGCCAGCTGTCACACAGATCAATTTCCCTTCATTGTTTTGCTCACTTTGGCTTCAACTTCTCCTGAGACAGTCTCCTCAATTGACAAGTCCCTGTTGAGGTTTGCTGTATCTGGTGGCACGGCAGTTGGCTGTCCTAGCACTGCCATGCGAGTGGGCACACTGGTCCTAGAAGGTGTATGGGTTTGGTTGTGAAGCTGAACAGGTGGGGGGTTACCAGAGGGTGTTTGCTGGTGTGGGGGGTGAGTAATTAAAATGTTGCCATTATTAGCTGCTGGGCATTGGGTGGCTCCAGTGGGTGTGAATCTCTGGGTTGCACTGCCTCCCCCTTTCTGTCCCTTGTCCATAGCTTTTCACACACACACACCCCCTCAGTCCAATCGTTAATTGGATCCTAGCAGTCACTCTTTCATCTTTTTTGATTGGCTTGAGTGTTCAACTGTGAATTAAGTGCACAGCATGGCACCTAAAAAGGGGTCAGGGAGCTCCAAGGGTAAGGGCCCAGCAAGAGAGGAACCTCCTTCCAAGCACCCTCCTCTGGTGGACTCTTTCTCCTCTGAGGATGAGGGGCAGATATCATATCACAGAGGCTATTTTTGTCTAAGCTACAAGCTTTGGAACAGGGCACCTAGGCAGGGGCTCAGAAGAGGGCATTCTTAAGGGTCAGATAAGATGTTTATCAAGGCTGGTCTCACTAAAGATATCCTTGCTCATTTATATGACTTGGAAATGAATGGGAAATCCAAAGCATCTACCAGTTCAACAACTCTTCCAGAGGAGCCAAAGACTTCTGCTACACCAGTTCCCTGCCTATCACACCTTGATGACCCTGATGGTGCTGCAGGTGTTTCTGGTGAGGGCACTGACACCCAAGCATAACTAAGGTTTACAACTGGCCTTGAGGTGTGTATAGCATAGCTGCTATTCAAATATGTTTGCCACCTGTTATGCCCAACTCATCTGGTTCCAGCCCAGGGTGAGGTTTCACACAACCACAGTCCTGGCCAAAGGCTCACCCTTATTGACTTTCCTGTTATGAGAATCCCTCTTTAAATCTTCATAATAGTACAGTAGGGCAAGTAGGGCAAGTTGAACTGGGACAAATGGTGGGTGGCCATTCTTCCAGTGAGCAGATGGTCACCTTTGGCAAGAACCAGTCCACAGCCACTATGAAAAAGATTTGAAAAGGAGATTACATTGATTTCCCCCTCCCACTTTTTATACAGGGAACTGGACAAAAAAACACAAGGAGGACTTGGATTATAGAGGAAAGAAAAAATTAAAAAGAGATAGGCTGATAGGAACTAGGCTAATAGGCTGTTTGTTTTTTTCATCCATATCATCGCTAAAACACAGCCACACAAAGGTTACATCCTTATTCAGTACATGAACATTATTCATGGGGTGTATGTGAACTTTGCCAGGCCCACCTGACTAATATATGATAAGTCTTTTAGGACAAAGGTGGCTAAATTTCCACCTCAAATTCCATATCTCACCCATCTTCAATTATGGATGCTGATTATCTCTCCTGCTAGGCCTACTCCTGGGGAGACAGCCAATAGCAGCCATCTTATTCAGAATGACAAGGTTGCCTTTCAAGGGAAGCAGCAGAGGCTCCTCTGCTAGGAATTTGGGGTTCAGGGTGCGGGTGCACACTGGCCCGTAAATATGGACACATGTGTTCTATTTACAGTGGACCCACCTCATTTCAGAATTGTCCAAAGGGAGTGGTGCCACAGGGGACCAGGGAATCCTACTACACCACAGAAAGAGATCCAGTGCAATTAAAATTGAGACTTCTCAGCTGGTTGATGTTATATAGCAATCAAACATCAGGTTGCTACCTTAGAGAGGAGGTTTTTTGGGGTTTTTTGGAGGGATGTAGAATACTATTTCAGGGTGAGTGTCATGCCTTTATGGTATGAAACTAGAAATCTATTCAGAGGCTAGAACAAGTAGCTGGGGTAAAATTGAAAAGGAAGTAGCAGAAGGCAGGGTAGTAGGCCCTAATGGGGCCCTCCTCATCTCTAACCTTAGGGCCTCTCTACTTGGGGTGATTCCCAAGAAGGCTCCCAGAAAGTATAACGTACTTCATCACCTGTCCAGTCCAAAGTGTTCTTTGGTCAATGACGTTGTGTGTCTGAGGCATTATGTGTGTTTAGGTACACTTCAATTGATATGGTTGTTAAATTCCTCAAACAGGGGATTGGTGCCACATTAGCAAAGCACAATATAAAATTGGCATCTTAGGTTCTACCAGTTCACTTGGACAACTTTGAATTGCTGGGTTTCTTGTTTGAGGAAAATTTTTAGATAGACCAGGCCCTTCCCACCCCCATGGGATGTTCTGTGTCTTGTTGTACCCTCAAGAAATGTAGCGCTTCCCTGGAGTGGGCCACAAAATTTAGAATGGGGGCAAGGGACACTGTCCACTATCTTGGTGATTTCCTTTTTAATGGCAGGGCAGCCACTAGACTGTGTCATTTTATGATGTGAGAGTTTGTCACTCTCATGCAGGAACTTGGTGTTCCTATGGTACACACACACACACACACACACACAAAAGGAAGGTCCCGCACAAAAATTGTTTTTTTCTTGACACAGAAATTGACACAGTTAATCAGCTATGTTGGTCTCCATTCCAAATTCAAGACCTCCAGGTTAGAGTTTTGGAGTTCCTGCGGTGCCATAAGGCAATGCTGTAGAGATTCCAGGAAAGTATAGACCATTTAAACTTCACTCGTACAGTGGCTGCCCTTGGCAGGGTCTTCTTGAGAAAACTTTGCAATGCAACCTGTCATATCACTATTACCCATCACATCAAAAGATTCAGTCTTCTGCATCAAGATTCTCCCAACAATGATTTCCTAGTGGATGTCCCAGTATTACCCCTCAAAATAACAAAATATAACCCAAAGTCCAATGTTATTGCATTAAAATATCCACCTAAGGGCATTATGATATCTTCATATTATTCTGTTCACATATTAGTAGATATATTTACTGAGCAAATTATTAATTCAGCTGTAATATACAACAACTAATTATTAAGCATATTTTACAGTAGATTTTAGGTAGCAAGACACAGCTGTTAAGTGGTTGCTGATCTGCAAGGGCAGCAAATATACCTTAAGGACAGAAGCAAGCTATATGTCTAAATCTTATACACTGTGGAAAATATGCATCATTGGAGAACACCATCTGTTAACTACAGCATCTCATATAAATACTGTCAGAGAGGTCTCCCAAATCTTTGTCTGACTTTTCCTAGACTTCACTTACACTTACTTATACACACATACACTTGCCTACGTATAATGCTTCAGTAATTGAGTTCTCTCCCTATACCTGAGCCATAGTTTAAATAATGCATATATATAGACAAATCATATGTAGAGGTACTGTCTATGGTCCTCAAACAACACAAAAGGTTTGCAGTGACATCAAATGTCCACCATTGCCATCTCTATGCCAATTAGCTTCCCTTGACCTGAACAGCTTACTTTGGAGATGAGGAAGGGAGTAACCAAGATGATGCTGGATTCTTTGTGAAACTAGCTGAACATGTTTTCATATCAGAAGGACACACAGAGGCAGAAATCCCATTAACACTGGCATGAAAACAACACTTTTTTCATTATTTCTGCTGAGAACAGGGACCAGCACAGGGTGGAAATCTTTCCTCTTGGTGGAGACAACACAAATAGTGTCATTTTCATCAGACATGGGGGCTGGGAGGATGAAGTTCCATCTCTGAGATAGAAATGCACTCTTTTTTCAGGCCCATGGAATGCCTCCCACCATCTTTGTCATTTGCCTTTCCAGTTGACCCAAACTAAGCATTTGGAGGTAGAGAAGGTAGGTCCTTTGAGGACTAAAGTGACATACACTCTTCTTGCCTTGACCCTATCCATACACAATCAAACACGGTACTTGCTAAAGTCCTACATTAGGAAAGTAGAAACTATTAAGTATGACAACACTGACCAAGCCATATTCAAAGACACAATGATATTTGTCTGTTTCAGCATAAAAAAAAAGATATAAGAGAATCCTGTAGGACCATTAAGACTCTATCTGATAGTCAACCGGAGTCCACAAAAGCTTATGCTATACATTTATTTTTCTCAGTGTCAACGGTGCTATTGGTTTCCTTCATATCCTTTAATGCTAATCAAGGCATAACTTTTTGAAACGAGATTCTTTGAAGGTGGTAGTTATGGAACTTTAAGCAAAAAAGAAAGAGAGAAGGAACAGAGTTGTAGAGGATAGAACATTCACAATATGTAGCCACAAGTATATTTTCCCTGAGAATGGAGGAGTAGAAAGGCTCATCTCTCTACTTAGATAGCACCATCAATGTATGAGATTTCAGACAGTTTAAGCAAGAGACGGGCCTCGGTCCCAAGAAGCAAAGCCCAATAAATGACCATACCATCAATTTTGTCTCTTTACCTGAGTTTATCATTTCTCACTGGTTAGATTGATACAGGCTTAATTCTGGTTAGTGTACTAGACAGAAAAGAAATATGAATGGACAAGAACACAATGAGATGGCAAACTGTCCTATTGCTGAGGCCACAGCTATAGCCAAGCATGGTATATCTCTCTAATATTTCCATCTATGTTGCGTATGTTCATAGCATTTGTAGTGAATACACAGAACAAATGGGAGGAAACACTATTTTAGCAAGAACCCCCTATCTCAGCATGGCAAAAACTGTAACTTCTCTACTTCATTTGTACGATGTCTTTAAAAAAAGTCCCTTGGTTTGCTGTCATAAAGTAAAAGTCCAGTAAACTGCTCTGCTCAGACATTTAGAGGTAACACCTATTTCTGCTGCTTCATGATCACGGTAATGTAGGTGTGTCAAAACTGAATCAAAACCAACAGGATTTGTGAGCCTGCGCGGATCAGATTCTCCCACTCTCTGTCAAATCATGATGTTTCGAAGGTAGCCTTGGAAAAGTCAAATGTCAGAAAGTATGAAATTGGCCATACTATTGATTTACACAACTGGACTGAGGCATGGAAGAACGTGCGTAGGTTTACCAGGTCTTATTACCTTCAAGAGAACGCCATTAAGCTGTGGTTTCGATGGTATCTCCCACCAGTTAAGATAGTTAAAATTTCAAAAAACAATAAGGATTCTTGTTGGAAATGTGATAAAGAAAGGGGAACGTTTTTTCAACAGTGGTGGGCGTGCAACAAGGTTAAAAAATTCTGGTCAAAAATTAAAATTAAAATTCAAAGAGTTCTGAGTATTAACATAGAGTTAACTCCAGAAATTTTCTTACTGGGAATGGTAAATTTGTGTATCTCAAAGACGCACACCAAGCGATTAATGTGGCATATGATTACAGCAGCTAGAATAGTTTTGGCTAGACATTGGCGGAAGAAAACCATTCCTTATGAGGAAGAATGGTGGGATAAACTTCTGGACATGGCAGAACTGGATAAACTTACCTTCATGCTTCAATATAAAACTATAAAGCAATTTTATGAAGTTTGGCGCCCCTTAATTACGTATGTTAAAGATAATTCATAAAGGAAGTTTTTACTGTGTATTGGTGCACTCTCGCTGCTGAGATATTTTTCTTGATATTAAATTATATCTATTTAGTACTTGTATTAGTTTGCAAGAACTCTCTGTATAATTTTGTGGAAGGAGATATTGGTGGGAACATCCGGATAAGGCTTTTTCTTTTCTTAACAAAAAGATAAGAGGAGCACAACCAATGTTTACGTTGATGATATATTGGAGGTAGAAATGAATCTTTTTGGGGGAAATTTTTTTTTTCAGTTTCTCAATTAATATAACAAACTGCCTTTAACCTGGGGGGGGATATCCCTTTTTTTTCTTTTTGTTGAAGGGGGTGGACACTAGTTGGGTTAATTATGAACTAGTTTTGATTTAGCATCGATTATGTATTAGATTAATGTTAAGAAAACTGACAGATATTATTTGTACATATTGTGAATACATTGTATGGGAGAAGGGAGAAATATGGAAATATGCTGTTTTGGAATGCAATTTTTGTGTCTTTTTTTCCCTAATATAATCTAATAAAAATATTTATTAAAAAGAAAGTATGAAATCATCATTATGGAAACACTGGAATATTGGTCCATATAATGCCACATTGTTTCTTTGGAACACCAGTGCCCATTCAAGTTGTCATATAAAACTCCTTCTTATGCCTTCTCCCAAGTCCTTTAAACTGGAGCCATCAGGATTAACATTATCAGCTACAGGGGACTCTGATCACATGCATATGGGAAATAGGATAGTTTACTGTACTGTTACCAGTTTCTTAGCAGTTTCTTTATGCTATTTTGAACTTCTTTGAAGAAAGGAAGGATATAGCTTGGATGTGTCTACGAGATTACATTTTTATAGATCTTGACATCTAACACAGGGCAATACTCCATAATAAATGGAGTAATGATCATAACAATAATGGTGCTAATGGAATGCAGGAGAAGACTGTTGTCCCTGTTTCAGAGTAAAGTCCACTTTTGAGTAGACTTGTACCAAGTTACACAAATATGTATCTGAATTTATGCCTGATTCTGCTCTGGATTTTCTGTCTCTTGGCTTGTAGCTTGATTTATGGTGTGAGCAGCAGGACAGAGACAGGGCATTACATTTGGCTCATTTACCTGCAGCTGCAGTTAGGGCAGTGTGTGATATAAACTACAGATATTGACTGCATTTCTTAAAGAGATTTCATATGAGTAATATCTTGGGAGAATGGAGTTCAGAGGATGTGTGGGTATGACACATGTATGGTTAGGTACACTTCATTTGATATGGCTGTTAAAGTCTGCAAACAGGGGAATGGTGCCAAATTTGCAAAGTGCAATATAAAATTGGCATCTTAGGTTCTACCAATTCACTCGGACAGCTTTGAATTGCCACGTTTCTTGTTTGAGGGAAAATTTTATATAGACCAGTGCTGTGGTCTATATGTGCAGTAAAATCTGTTTACGGATGGGACTCAGACATGGAACGCTTTATTTTGTAAAATAACCCAGCCTTCCACAACACCTAAAATATGGTCATGAAAAGATACACTCAGCAAATAGAGATTACAAAATCATCTCTTTCATTTTCTAAGTGCAAAAGACATGTAATTGCTAGTGGGAGTCTTTAAATACTCCTTCCCTCCTGCCTCCCCAGAGCAGCTCCTGCATGCAGGCTAAGGTCTCACACGCTTCACTCATTTTTCTTGAACTGGCAGCTTGGTATGATTCTTAGGGGCTAACAGGCTGGAACAATGTTTTTACAATAATATTTGCAGTAATCTAAGCAGAGGGAAATGTAACATAAGGTGTTTTGCTCATTTTCTGAAACTCTTGCACACAAGAGAGCCCATCTCAGTTGACGCGTGGGAGGGAAACCAGCAGAAGAAAATAAAATCATTTTTAAGCGATTTATTTACAACCAAATTGCTTTCACCTGGGAGAAGTATAAAAAGGCAATAGTTATATGTCTCCCTATAAATGGATTACTTCTTGACAAGGTATACTAGTGACAAATAGTTGCGGGGTGTTTTTGTTTGTTATTATTATTATTGTTGTTATTAGAAGGCTACACAGTACACAAAGGATATGGAAAACTGCAGACAGTAAGGGGAAGACAGCTGGAGATTCTGAGCAACACTGTTAATATAAAAAAAAAAATCTATGCCTTTTGTAAATTGCCCTGGTATTTTAGGATAAACCATGGATTAATATGCTATAAACAAATGAATAAATACAAATTATTTCCAAACATTATTTTGGAAAATCATTCTCACTGATAGGTCATTAAGAGGAATAGGGCTGTGATCCCTCAAAAAGGGAAATCTTTTGGAAGATACCAAATACGCATGGCATTCAGGATCTGACTCCAAAACATCGAATACTTGGACAGTGTGTGCTCTCAAAAATTCCAAAATACTTTTTTTTTGTACAACTTTAAAGGTAAAAGGATACCTTCTAACATATAAACAGGCAATGATTTCTCATGTTTCTAGACTCATTGCTGAAAATTGTATGTAGTACAGTCCCCCCAGAGACAATTCAGGAGCATGTTCACATAGACAGAACTTCAGGATTGGGTAAGCAGATGCCCTCCAAATGTTTTGAATGAAAACTTCCAGAGTACTCTGTTGGATGGGGCTGATAGGAGTTGTAGTTCTAAATATCTGGAGGGCAGCAGTCTGTTGGCATCTGTAGTACTTTATGGCACCTGGAAAGGTACTAGACAATCCCAAAGCAGCTTTATTGCCTTCTCCCTCTGTCAGCCGATTTCATATATCACAATATCTGAGGACAAACTGAGGAGGAAAGACACATAGAGAGGAAACATTCTTACTGGCTTGTCTCTAGATGCTTCATTTAAGCACATTTCAAAGGAGGACTATTTTAATGCCCCTAGAGAACTGGGCCATATTGCTTTTCAGAGCCTAATGTTTTGTGCATCTCTGTAGCAGGAAAGAGAAAATAAAAGGCATTGCTGCAGGAGAAAGAAATGGTTTTGGCAATACAAACACTTTTGAGGACTGGCTTAAGTAATCCAAAGACTATGGGTTTTTCACAGTAGTCAGCAGTATGCAAAACTGCACGGCTTTGTGCACATATAACTTCTAATGCATGCACTTTTAACATACATTTTTTAGTGTACACAAACTTGTTAACAGTTTCATCTTATGTGATGCCTATTATATAGGTATTTTTCACTAGTGTGGACAGATAAAAAGACAGATAAAGAGTGACAGAGAAAGAGAAAGAGAGAGGGAGAGAAACTGACCTGTTGTTCCCCCCGCCCAACAAAATTGGGCAAATCGGGTCAGAAATCTACTCCCACTTTTGTTAAACAAACAAACAAACAAACAAACAAACAAACTGGGTTTGGAGGGAAAATCTGGGGGCAATTATGCCTTTTAAAGCAGAGCTGCTGTTCTTGCAGCTGCTGACAAGAACGGCCTGAGGGAGCAGCTTGTGGTCTGCAGGCCATGTGATTTCTATCCCTGTCCTAGCCTTGGTGTTTTCTAGTTTTATAACAGCCTTATCTGTAGTAGAGATTTACACTGGTTATTTTAGCACAGCATTTATCATAGTTAATTGCCATGAAAATATCAACTGAACTACAATGATTACCTTATTTGCTTGCAATTGCTTAATGTTACATGCAGCCAAAACTTTCTGGAATCAATATAAAGTGTCTTAACCAAATCAACAGGTGGGAGGAGGAATGAGTTTTCATGCCATGTCTTGGGATGGAGGGGTCCTAGTTAAAGTATTGAACCTTCTCTTGCTAGAATTGGCAGAACTGGCAATGTTCTTTCTCATCACTCTGGTGTTAAAAATTAGTCAGAAACTAGAAAAGGTGGCTGGGCAACAGAACAAGAGAGTTTTACGTTCTCCTTTTAGTAGCCAAGACTCTTGTCCTACTTCATGTATAACAGTGGAAGATCTGTGAAAAGGAACCTCTTGTCTGCCACCTCCTTATTAAGCTTAAATCTGAGCTTCACAGCATACAAGAGGTTTGCACCTGGGCTTTTCATAAAGCTTATATTTTGCCAGCATCCAACTGCTGTCTATTCTTACAACCCATAATCATGGGACTCATCCATTCATATCACACTATTACATTCCCTCCTCCTAGAATATAAAAAAGAAATAACAATGCACTGTCAAGAGGGATGGACGAATCGGGCTATTTTTAGTCCACGTCACTTTTTGTAACTCACACGCATTCACCCATAAGTATGTTCTGTTTGCATGAATCTGTTTTTTAAGCATATGCAGTTTAACTACAATTATGTCAAAATTCACATATTGTCTCTCTTTCTCTTAAAAAAAAGAAAAGAAAAAGAAAAAGAATTTTGGTACATTTTTGAGCTCCAAACTTCACAGAAATTTTGTGGAGTGGAAAAACTAATGGGTAAAATGCATTGCTTTCCACACATTAATTTAGTAGGTGTGGGTCAGGTTAATTCTTAGAATTTGGCCATATCAAATTGCACAAGCTTCCTTACCGTGAAGTCAAATGTTTCTCTTGCTTAATAGAGCTCCGTTAGCTCTGCCTTGAGAGATATGCTAGCCCTATGACTTCCCATTATTTCTAGTGCCAAGGGTCTTCATTGGATAATTCTATTAACAGTCTCTTACTGGAAGGATTTTTTTTTCCTTTTTCCAAAGTTTGTTCACTTGAAACATTTAAGCTTAATGCTGCATTAACCTACTTTCTCAAATTAATGTCTTCTTAATTTCTTCTTTTTTTTAATGCATGGAAACATAGAAAGGAAATACCTTAGTATAATATGGTTTTTCGATGTGTTTCCATTTAACTTAGGACCTACCATAAAGTTGTGTTATGGGCAATGGGGGCTGGGGGCCAAACCCCTCATTGATAGCAGTTAGGAGGCTATGAAAACACAGAAACATATTATTTAGCTCATTATTTGGTGGGGTTTTTTTAACTGTCAAAAAGAAGAAGTTGTGCTTGTGGGATTTTCTGTCTCTTGGCTTGTAGCTTGACTTACTGTGTGAGCAGCAGGACAGAGACAGGGCACTAAATTGGGCTCATTTACCTGCAGCTGCAGTTAGGGCAGTGTGTGATATAAACTACAGACATTGACTGCATTTCATAAAGCAATTTCATATGAGTAATATCTTGGAAGAATGGAGTTCAGGGGATGTGTGAGTATAACTTAAGTAGCTCTGGGGAGAGGGGAGAGAATGGAGGTAGATGTTGACTAGCGAAAAGTTTGAGGAGATTTAAATAGGGCAATTGGTGAATGGCAGTTAGAGTCTGAAGGCTTTCTCATACGTTGGTTTCTTGCACAACGGCAGTGGTTTAGTTTAGTTTGATCACTCCTTATCACATGGCATGGTCACTCTCCCACTGTTGAACTGCATTCCCACTGTTATTGATCATCTCTTTTCATTCACAAGAAATACCATGAATGGCTCCAATTGCTGCATTTCCACTATTGTGTATCAGTCCAATGGCGTTGTTCTGCTAAAGTTCCGATATTGCAGCAGTCATGTGGTGCCAGTGGATGTTGTTCCCCCCTTTACTTTCTCAGTCATAAATCACTAACGAAAAGCCAAATGACTGACAACTCTTAGACCACCCCATCCACCTCTATGTGTTAGACTCCCCAGACTTTTAAGGATTTTAAATAGCTGGTCAGGCAAGGTTTCCCTATACTAATTCTTTCTCAGCATTTCAGGTTCTTCTCTAATGATAATGCTAGCTATCAACAGAGGGAGTTGTAGCCTGACACCTTTGGAGTATTTGGGATTGGAGAAAGCTGTTCAATATGTTTTAGGTCAAACCAAGTCAGTTCTTCAGCCAAAAGGTCACACCAACATAAAATGTCAAACAAGTGCAAACAAGAGAAAAAAAACCTAGCATTTACTGAAATCTTTTTCATTTCTGAACTGCTACAGAAAACACTGGCGATCTTCAAGTGACAAATTTCATTTGTCCTAACAAAATTCATATGTGCGTGTCTGAGAAGGGGGGAAATATTCAAGCTGACTCAACCGCCTAAAAAGAACTTTACATATTTCTCTCTTGGTTTTTGTGCAAAAAGTGCAATAACATCTTCAACAACTAGCAGCCACATAGGCAAAACAACAAAGATGTTGCCCCATTAGAAGAGTCCCTAAGATCACATTGGCTCAGAATCTAAGTAAAGTTTATCCTAAATCTGTGCTGAACAACTCAGAGCATTTACAGGATAATCAGAGAAGAGGGTCATGGTGGTTGTAGAAAGTGGATGATCCTACCTATCTTTGGTTGCTGTCTTATTCTGAAACCATTTTCTTGCGGGTGCATCTTCATCTCTTCCTCCACTTCTCCCAAAAAATACATTGAAAAGAATGCAAGCGAACTAAATTTTACTGGCAAAGGATCCTATCTCTGTTCTCTCTCCGATCCTTGAGGCAACAGAAGTATGACCCTAAGTCACAGGTGACTTGGTTGGAAAGGCTAGTGCAGGATTTTTACTTTTTGATACTGTCAGTGTGTTGGTCTTAGGACCAAAATCTTAGGCAGGGAAAGCAGAAGAGAAAACTCTAAATCCATGTGGTCCTAACTAGATTTAGACCCTGTGGATAAAATAAAATCAATTGGATTTACCTAAGTGTTGACTTCTTCATCAAGTTCCCATTGATTCCATGAGTACTATAAATGGGATGAAAAATTAGATTTAAGGCATTGTGAGTGGCATAGGTAGGTTCCATGGATCTGATTCTGCCCATTAAGATGGCTGTAAAGTTATCTATCTATCAAATATCTATCAATATTTGTATGGTGCAACACTTTTGAAATAAATGGAGAAAAAAAGAAATTTATAGTATAAGCCGATATCTGGCAGAAGTGGACTGGAGTCCATGAAAGTTTATACTAAATTTTTTTTTCTCAATTCTGAAGATGCTACAGAATTCCTTTATACCTTTTTTTTATGCAGGTAGAGACTAACACAGCTATGTCTTTGAATGTTTATATGCTGTAACTATAACCAAAGTTATCTTTGGCATCACCAAAATAGTGTTCTAGGGAGCAACCGGAAGTTTCAGGGACAGGAACACCAAAAACTGTGATACCAATTGTCCAAAATCCTTTCAGGCATCTTTAGGCACCAAGAACCCACAGTTAGAATATTTTCCAAATTGACAAACCTCAACTATAGTTTTGTTATACAATAGACCCCTCCAGAAGGGGAAAATGTGTCAGAAAGTTGCGGTATTTATTCTTGTTCTCTCTCTCCCCTCCCCTCGCCACACACACATACAAAATATCCAAATAGAATTTTTCTGGCTCCTATAACTTCACTATTTCTAGTATTAGTTGGAACATTTTATTCCTACCTTCAAGTGTTCTTTTTTTCTTAATTCTTAAAAAAGCATATTTCATTTTCTGTACAGTATTTCAACGTTAAAACACACCTAAAGATCAGAAAGGAGAAGACTTGCTCTTCAGACCATAGGACTACCTCAGCAAACTATGCCCTGAGCATTTTAAGGCAGGAAAAAAAAAATGCTTTGGGAGAGCTGTAATGCAGATACAAGAAACTGCTACAAATTGCTCACTCCTCAATGCAATTAGTGTACGTACAGCAAACAGGAAAATCTGCAAATCCTATGAAATGTCACAGGAAGTCACACATCTGTGCACAAGCCCACAGATGACATTTGAGCTCTATTCAAATATTTGGAAAACATGTATAGCATATATGTGAACTGCACGCATACAAGCCCCACCTCTTCATTACCACTTTGCATCCATGTGATCCAGAATGTAGAAAAATAGGGTTCTGTTTTTCAAGGAAAGCCTAGAAAATACAAAAGTTTTTTTTCTTTTCAGATATGTTACTTTCATGAGAGGAAAGCAATGGAGAGAAGAGGGCTAGCATGTGAGGGCTACACACACCTACTGTATCTGAATAAACCTTGAAGTCATTTGCCTGCAACAAAATACAACTTATTTTAATGTCTGTGATGGAGGAGAAGTAATTAAAGCCATTTCAAATTCCATATATTTGAGGGGAGATGTTTGTGAGTCTGGAAGAAATAGAAATGACTCCCACAACAAAATGTGAATGACTATTCATAAAAGAAGTATACCAGAATTAGTCATGGCACAAGTAAGAAAGGAATGAGTATAATAGCTGCCATTTCTTTGTTCTTCTTTTCAGTTTAGAGGAATTTTGAGCAAGATGCCTTTCATTCAAAATCAGCCAATACTAAGAGTGTAGCCACACTACACCATACTATAACAGTTTGATGCCAGTTTAACTGCCATGGTGCTCTGCTATGTAATCCTGGAATTTGTAATTTGGTGAGATATGCGTAACCGTTTTACAGATTCCTAGTGCTATCGTTCAGAGGAGATGGCTGCCATCCTTAGCAGGGAACTCTAAGTTTCCTTTCTGTGCAGTTATCATTTTAATAGTGAGGCTGTGATGATCAGCCATCATTGAGGTTTTGATGTTCATAATACATTTGTTTTCTTGGAGGCTAGGGATAGAAACAGAGCCATTGTGGTTTGAGTGCTTGATTAAGACTCTGGGAGACCAGAGGTTGAATCCCTGCTTGGCCATGGAAACCCACTGGATTACCTTGGGCACAAGGGCAATGGCAAACCCCCTCAGAATCAACCTAGCCAAGAAAAGTGCAGGAGAAAACTGCCTTAGCATCACCATAGTTTGGAAGCATCTTGAAGGTGCAGAACAGCAACAGGGATAGGAAAGGTAAAGTTTTCTTTTACTACAGTGTGGTGAATCAAATGAAAGGAATAAAGTATAAGGATTATAAGAGCTTTCACTCCTTCTGCATTCCTTATAGAGACAAATAACTGGAGTTAAACCCAATGTTTCATTGTACATCTCTTCATCTCATCTCACATTTGAGAGAGGAGAATATGGATTTGACCTAACCAGGATTAAGTTGACTAAACTAAATTAGCAGTCTTCATTTATTTGCAGTTTCAAGAGGAACAATGTAAACCAACAGCAAATACACTGTTTAACAGTGATGAAATGTTTTAGAGCACATGCGTCAAACACAAGGCCCATGAGCTAAATCCGGCCCACCGGGCCATTTCATGTGGCCCTCATGCCTCTCCTGCAACTGCTGCAGTCCCCCACTTGGTCAGCCTGATCCCCACACTGCAGGCCCCCAGCTGCTGGTATTCTGAAGAGGGGCTTAGCAGTCGGCACTCATGATCTGCTTCTACTTCTGATTGCTCCTCTGTCAAAGTCTCACTGTCACAGCATTGTCACAGGATACCATGGCAATGCTCCACACGGCTTGTAAGAATTTGACAGAGGAGAAGTTAGAAATAGAAGTAGATTGGAAGTGCTGGCTGCTGGGTCCCTCTTCAGAATACCTGCAGTCAGTGGCCCAGAATGTAGGGATTGGTCTCACCAGGTACAGGGGGGCAAGGGGGTAGAAAGAACCACAGGGGTGGCCAATTCTACGTCACTTTACAGAGGTATAGGGACCATAAACTATGATCAAATAGCCCAAAAATTCCAATAAAAGTTGATGCAGAGGGAACACAATTTAAAAACCAGTAATAATTGAATGCAGAGGCAATTATTTAGTATAATAAAAGAGTAGATCCATTTATATAGTCTTACAGATACAACTGGCCCTTTCAGGGCAACCATAATGCTGATGCAGCCCAAGATGAGTTTGACACCCCTGTTTTAGAATATCTGCCCAATGTGTTAGATAGATTAGATTACAACTCCCACAGTCCCTTACCATTGACCATGGTTGGCAGCACTCATGGGAGTAGCAAGCCAAAATACACAGAGCACCCAAAAGTTCTCTGATTCTGCAATAAAAAAACGGTGAGGTGGGGAGGGGGTCAAGCAGCCAATCTCCTTCTAAAAAGGCAGAACATGTTTTCTATGGTGTATGTTGAGTAAGCGAAGTGGCTCTCATATACATTATTTCAATAACCTTTCAAATGGCTTTGTAAGGCAGGTTACTATTATTTCCATATTACGTCTGGAGTGCAGCCTACCCAGTGAGCGGCTGGCTCAAATCTGTTCTGAGCAAGAGAGTTCATAGCTCACAGTGTTACCAGCACTATGGCAGTTCTGTTCTAGTTTTTTTCTCCTCCTCCTCCTCCATCTTCCCCCTTTTCAGCTAAAAAGACTCCCAGAGTAGCTTACATATGATCAACAAAAAGAGGTTTGCCTTTGGCTTCATACTTACAACCTGAATTATACAATACAAATATTGTATATGACACAAAAGCAGAAGAGGAATATAGAGAGAAAATGCAAAACCTTCCACCAGTTCTTAAAGTAAAAATGAAAAACTGGAATGGAAACAGTTCTGCAAAAGGAGGACTCTGATATAATTTTCTGTTAGCCAGACCAATGGAGTGCTCCTGCTCCTTTTCACTCCCTCTACTACAGTTTAACTTCCGATTGCATGAAAAGGAAAGGAGCTTTTGGTCTGGACATGCCCATCATGATGTCTTCACTGGAGGAGCAAATTTAATCTATGGTTAATGAAAACAAACAAAGATCTGATAGCACAGTATGACCCTAATTCATTACTATGAACACTAGTTCTAACAAACCATAGCTCCTGATTTCAAATGTCACAGGGAACAGTGCACTACTTAAAAGAGGAGGGGAATCTTCTGGTATTCATCTTCCAAAGTGAGCTGGGGTTAGTTCACATTACCATGGTTTCCCACGCCATCAGAAAGGCGTGTTCCCACACCATCTGAGAGCACTATGTCCAGGTTCCTCTGCTAGAGATGAGCCCCACCCCTGCTTTTTTCATAGATGATTTGAGACTGACCTTTAAAGAGATGGATTTGTTGCTATAATATCTAGCCTTTTTTCTCCCTTTAATAAAGATAGTAATGTTTTTTAAAAAAACAATCTAATTGCATACTCTTTATTTTGATGCATTTATAGAAGCTGAAAAGCAAATTCTAATTATTTCCTTAAAACAAAAGAAGAGAAATCTGGCCTTTCTACCAAGAGACTAACACAGTTAAATAGACTCTGACTTCTTCAAAGCTAACTTCATTTAAAAAGTGCTCTTATTTTAAAAATCCATTATGTTTGTGTGTGTGTGCGTGAGTGTGCGTGCATGCATGCATGCACACACATGTATGGAGAGATGAATCAAGATTGCATACCAGCAATTGCTTTTCATAAGTGAGACCTGCTCCAAAATGTTACAGCTTCTCTTCAGAAAGCCAACCAAAATGTCTCTTTTCCTTTTCGGAATGACTGATGATGCAGTTCAGCAAGGGAAGGAGGAGAAAAGAGGAGGACTATTTACAGACGGATTGGTTCAATCAATGTGCTTTATAATTTTTATTGAGCTTTTTTTCACAAACACTGAAAATTTAAACAAAGCAACAAGATAAAGAAAAAATAGAGAAAGAGAAAAAAGAAACAGAGATGCAAAAACAGATTTAAATGGAAGAAAAAAGCACAGAAAAAAGAGTGATTTCTAATGTTCTCTTCAGCAGTTATTAAAATATATAACCAGTCTCTCTCATCTATCACAGTAATTCCTTATCTTCCTTTCTATAATATATACCTACTAATAATTAAATCCAAAATTACAAAATCTAATATATATTTTCTACAGAAAGTCAATAACAGTATCCAGAAAAAAATTATAAAAAACCTCTAAATTAAAAAGGCAATAAAGTTTAGTACTCTTTAACAGACACTTCTATTACTCTTCCTCTAAGTTAAGATAGAGAAATTATCCCCTTTCACTCTAATTTAACAAGAAGCTGTCATAATGCAAAGTACCACATATTAACTCCTTTCATTTTCATTAAAACAGTTTTCCCAGTTCTTTTCTAGCTGTTCCTTCCTCTCTCTGGGGTCATTTCTCACTGTATCTGTCAAAAGACAAAACTCCCCTTCATCATAAAAATCTTTTTATTTTTTATTTTTAAAATTTTCCATATCTATTTTCAAGAAGCAGCAGCAGCAGCAGCAGCTCTCTCTCATGATATTGTAATTGTCTAACCCTCTAGCCTGTATATAAATCCACTTTAATATCATTTTAAATAGTTTCTTAAATTAAAAAAAATCATAACAACTTCCTTTCGACTAAAACAACATCAAACAACAAGGAACAGAATAGCATGTACAACCCAAGAAACTCAAACATTATTATTATATTTTGTACCCATTCATATTTTAAATGTAACCTTTGATTATCTGCCAAACCTCTGCCAAGGCACAAATTGGGCATCACTGACAAATTTCATAAGACCTGGGAAGGAAACATCCTTCTGTACAACACCCTCCTACTGATCTTGTTGTCTTTGTCCTCTTCTTTTTCCTCTTCCAGCAGTCTAGCCAAAAAACAAATTCCCTCAATGTTTTTCTAGAACTCCTCCCAGACCCAATCATGCTGTTCTGTCCAATGACTTTATTGTTGATCTCAGCATTCCTTCTTCCAAAATCTCAAGTGCCTTTCAGGAGAGACATCCTGCTTCTTCTTTTTCATGTCTCCAATGTTATTATCTCCATTATTTGCAGTAAATCCAGTTCTCTCATCTGGCACCCCTGGGATTACCTCTAAATCATCTTGGTCTGGCTGCACAGCACCATCTGTAATTTTCTATCCCCACCTCAATATCTCCTCTCTGTCTGATACTCTGATTTCCATCATATCATCAAATAATGTGAACTCTTAAGATCATTTTTCAGCAATTCAAATTCATTCAAAATTGCCTGCCAAATAACTGGACCACATTCATGTTCTCTAGGGGCTGCATCATTGCCATTCTTTCATTAAGCAAAGATAGGGTTGATACTTTTGTCTCCATAATGTTGCCACAAACAGTTTGGCTATTTGATTTCTCTTATTCAGATTACCTTCAATGGGCTAGTCCTCCCAGACAAAACAAATCCACTTTCCCAAAACAAACCAAACTCTTTGCTTAGTCCATTTTTGCTTAAAGAGCACTTATAAAATCAATCAGTCTTCCAACTTACGGTTCTCACCATTCTGACTTTTAATCTTATTATATCCATTATCCACTTAGAAACCTATTTCTTTTTAGTTCATGCTTTTGTTAAACTTTCTGCTTTCAATATGTGATTTTAAACAACTTTAAAATAGTCCAGATTTCAGATAATGTATAAGAAGCTGTTAAGAAAGTAGGCTACAATTTAGGCCCTTTTTGACATTACCTGTTCCAGGCAGTGTCTGGTGGGATTCCTGGCAGCAGCTCTGCCAGGAGGGGAGTGCAACAGGAGTGCTCTCCTCTGCACCAGCTGCCTCTGTGGTCTAGGAAGCACAAAGGTCCTGCCTCTTCCCGCTGTGGTGAAGCCAGGTATTTTCCAAGGTTGAGCTGGGGCAGGAAGCACTGCCACTGTGCTTCCAGACCCTCTGCACACCAGATAAGTGTGGGATGGCAGCGTGATCGTGGGTCATTGACAGGGAAAACCCATCAATGATTTACTCCATGATTGAGCTGCCTGGGGACAGGAGAAGGATGGGACCATGATGACATCATGCATTACCATTGTCACAGTTCCGTCCTTCTCCCATCCCTATTGTAGGATGACAATGTTCTGAGAAAAGGGCCTTAGTGTCCTATATAGGCTTGCATATGGTGGCAGGAGATAGACGGAATTTTCCTGCACCCCTCTACACTTTGTTTCTATTTGACTTCTATGGTCTCTACCAGATTAGCAAGTTTCCTGGACCTTTATGGGTGATCTCTACACTCTCTCTTTCTCCAGGGAGAGAATCACCAGGTGGAAATTGCCTCCGACTTGATCATCAGCATCACTGCAGCTCTCTCTCACAACGAAGGATGTCAGACCACCATCTTCTCGCAGTGAAGTCTCAGATTGAGTCAATCAAAGAAACCATGTCCCTGAGCTTTTCACGATCAAACCAGAGCTTTTGATGACTGGGGCTCTTGGATCTCTCTCATTCATAGGGTTGCCATGGGGGCAAAGTGCAAGTGAGGGCAACAACAAAGGACTAGCATCCCCAGGATACAGAGAAGAAAGACTATTGCAGAGGGGACAGAACAGCCAAGGATAAGAGAAAAACAGTGGAATATCCTGGGTCTGTGTTTGTCTGCAAACCTCAGAGTTTGCAGAGTTCCCTCCATCACAAGCTTGACAATGCATTTATCTTGGGTGTAGATGATGCCATTGTTGGTTCATGATGTGAAAAATGAGTTTGCAATCAGTAGATATAAGGGCAGAACTCACAATGCCCTCCAGATGTTGTTGAACTGCAGCTCCCAGCTGGCTGTGCAGGGTAGGTCTCTTTGTAGTTGCTATCCAACAATATCAAAATATCAATATTGCATTTGTCTACTCTGATATACATGCTAGTGAGCAGCACACAGAAATTGAGGGGAAGCCCTGCAAATGTTTGAGCAGACAGGATTTGCTTGAACAAATATACATTGTAGTACTCACAGCACATACAGTGGTAAATATCTGAGTCCAACACATTCCTTTCTAGAGGTACAACAAATGGCATTTCAAAGTTCTGCACCCACTTTGTCAGCAGAGAAGTTGTGGGATCATTTACTCAACCTACTCCACGGGCAGGATACATTCTTCAACAGTTTACTGTTGGTGGAGGTCACCAACAGTTGTGACAAGAAGGTAGCATGTCCCCCCAAGATTGTTTCTCCCTTGCATGCCACTGTACGTAATAGCCTCAGAAGCTGTCCCAGCAGGCTGGCATGCCCCACACTGCTCTGGACCTGGTATCATTCCAGGACATTGCAGAGGAAGAAAATGGTGGCTGTCATAAAAGAATGGTGGAGCATATCAGCAAAAATTCTGCAAACCAATATATTCTTTCAGGTGCAGCTGGTAGAAGTGGTGATGATAAAATGAAAAATCTTATACACTTTTTTTTACAGAAGTAGAAATGTTATCAAAAATTTTGGCTCAACTCCATCTTAAAGTCTATTTTTCCTTTGAAAGGCCAACTCTCAAAATAAGTCTATGCAGAACCAGAACCCTCACACAAAGAAGTTAATTTTTCCTTTCCCACTCTTTTGATGTGTTAAAACAAAAATCAGTCTTGAAATGAAAGAAAATGGAATGGGCCTATGAAGACATTGATTTGCCATTGATTTGCCATCACAAGATGCATAACACTTCTGGTGCTTAAGTTAATTCTCTTACTGTAGATCCTTGAAAGGGGCTTAAAAGTGTCAGATACAGACCAAACCCCCCCCCCCAAAAAAAAGAATCTCCAAGGCAGACTTATCTGAAAGATGAGCTGGCAGAAACAGAGAATGTGATTAGAGCTTTGCAGGATACAGTCAAGCTTCTGAAGATAATTACCAGCAAGAGATGTTAAATTGATTAGTAGTCTGTGTGAACAGATGAGTTAAAGATTCCCTTTCATTTTCTCCCACTTCTGGTTGCTCTCTGGTATCTGTCAAAATCTTTCCTAAGAAAGCTTGATTTAACAGCATCTCAAATAGCAAAAACTGAAAGATTTCCTTAAATCCTTTACATACCTTTAGGACATACTTTATCCATTTACACTTTCAACTGTGAAAGCTCACAGTTTCTCTAGCAAACCACTGTATTCAAATAAAATTCCCTCTGTTGAGGACTAAAATTCAAGCGCGCATATACCCTGGCACATGTGCATAGGAAACACACACTGTTGGAAGGGCAAAATCTGAAATGCAGGTAGTCATAAAGACCGCTTACATAATTACACCTCAAAAGAGAATCCAAAGTGTTGACTAGATCGATGAACCAATTCTAGCTGTTCCACAAGGAACAGATCTTTTGTAAAGCTGAGAAGTCTTAATTGTCCATTCAAGACCAAGCCACTGCAATATACTTTGCATAATAAGTGGGACAGTTTGCAACAACACACTGGGAAAATGCATTGCAGAAATGCCCTCAGGATGATGCTGGTACATGAGAATATCACTACCATTGACCAAAAAGTTTTCATATTCCTATTTTACAAGCCCTGGCTCCACTATGTCTTTGCATATACACAGAGAAATGAACCATGATTATACAGACTAAGCAGAATATACTTCTTGGGAACAGAACAGCACCTAGCAAAGTAGGTCTCACTTTCTACATATCATGATATCTCAGGAGTGGGGGTGCTACACAAAATGTACTTCCTACTGTGTCACTTTTCTATTCTGAAATACTGGTCAGAGAGATGTTCCAGGTGATATGTGCTTTGGCTAAACTTTGGAGTATACCATGGATAAGCAGATGTCCTACATTTTCTAGACAGGAAAGCACTTCTGTTTATCAGTATCATGCATATAAAAATGGCATGATATAAACACGATGTTATTGTATAATGTTATGTGGTTCTGTTATCAGCTCACCATATATTTAACTATATCTGAACCTAAACGAATATAGCTTTTTGCCTTCACAGAATATGGTCTCCTTCTTGGTGATTTTTTGGGGTTTCTCAAAAAGCTAATCAGTAATTACTAGAGAGAGGGAAGGGAAGGCATCAACACCCTACTGAGGCAACCAAGATGATAACCCTCTTCCTGCCACATGCTTCTGGTGATTTCTTTTCTTTTCTCCCTTTGTATAACAATGATGTTAACTGTAACAGACAGCATAAGCCTTAACACTTCAGCAATGTACCCCTCCCTTCCCCCTAATCGTAAAAGTGAGAGCAATGTTAAAGATTAACACACCCTTGTTGATGCTGTCTCTTGGATAATTCCAATGCTGTCCATGATCTTTGACTGGCTAGGAACACTTTTTTAAAAAAATAGGGCATTAAAATGGTGTGAAACAGATAGAAGTCCTTCTTTTCCCCCAGGCAACACTTCACACCCCCCACCTTGAATATTCCATTAAAATGTTGGCTTTGTGAACAGTCAGTGCAGTCCAGCACTTATATTCTTGTGTCCAATTCTGCAATGAACGATTTGCATCAATGCATATTGAATGTCATCACACATTAAGTTTTCTTAGGTATTTGGATGCAGCAATCCTTTTTTTAAAAATTTAGTATCTAATCTTGGATTTTCACTAATTATGAATCCATAAGGATAAAACTTTTTAGCCATTATAAAGCAACCCATTTTCTTCTTAGTTAAGTCAGAGAACAGTATTTTTCCCTCTAAACTAGTAACACTCCTTTTGTTAAGAACAGGGTTATTGCCACTGGCTAGCTAGGAATGTGGATGCTTAAGGAACTCTGACTCTGCAAATTCGTATGTGTATTTCTTGAGCTAACTTATCTGTTGGAACTCCATCCTTTCGCAGGTCAGTAAAATGAGTACCCAGCTTGTTGGGGGCATGTATAGAAATATTTCAAAATACATGCTATTTGTAAGTTGTTCGCTGCCTCGATCCATATGGAGAGGCAGGATACAAATTTAATTATTATTATTATTATTATTATTATTATTATTATTATTATTAATCCATAGATTGCACTTTTGAAAATGTGGCAACATTGTTCTTAGAGAAATTTAAATGCATTTTTGAGAGAAAAACGATGTTTACGCCTGAATTAGTTTTTTCAGAGGACTTTGTTTTGTTTAAAGGTAACATTACTGATTTTCAGAAGTACAGAGGAAAGAGAAGACTTGGGACAAAAAATAAAGCAAACTGAAGTTTTGAGATGAGAGCAAAGCATCCAAACTGAGACACTAGAGAAGCAGCTGGAGATGGGAGAAGGAAATGCAGGAGGGCTGACAGAATTGAATGCCAGATGTGTATATGGGGCACTGAAAGACAGGGATGGGAAAACGCCACCTGGGCACAATGTGCTGTTAGAGAAGAGCAAAGGAACAAGAAAAGAAGGATCCAACATGCAGACAATTAGGTAAACAGTAAAAGAATAATTAGATATGAAGAGAAGATGCCAAGGAGCAAAAATGTTGAGCACAAAGGGACTCAAGCAGCAGAGAATGATAAACTATATGAAGGACAATAAAAATGAAGGCTAAATAAAGACTTTTAGGTGTCACAGTCAGGTTATCCAGAGCATGGAACATTACATTTAACAATTAATTTGATACACTTAAGGGTGCTAACTTTCTCCAAAGTAGTTAGCATGAGGCATAGCAAGAGAGATAGCATGAGCCAAAACGAACCATTTGATTCCTCCTCTGTGATTTATTGAAGTTATGTTTCTGATTATTATAAAAAGTAACAAATACTTTCTATTTATTGAGAAAAAGAAATTAATTGCAAGTGACTACATATTGTAAACCAGCTATTGCCAATCTCTGAGATCATCAAATTTTATGCTCAATGTTATGTACACTTAGATAGATATAAGAACACACACACACACACACTATAAAAAAAGAAATGGATTAAACTGACTCTGAATAAGCTGTTTTTCCAATAGGATGCTCTGAAATTTTTTCATTTGTCCTTATTTTTTGTCCCCATAAAAAAAAAACAAAAAAAAACAGGATGGTAAAACAAGTTGATACATAAAATTTAATAAAATAAGTAGTTAGTATTACAGTAAAGCAGGGACTGAAAAAAAAAAACTTTCTTGCACTATGGTGTGTCTGTGTAACTATCAAATTCCCTATCCTGGTATCCTGGTATCAAATTCCCCATCCTGGTATGTTTTCCCCAGGAAAACATCTCCATATACCTTGAAGATCAATTCCGTTTTCAATTGCTCAGTTCTGCCTTATGTGACATTCCTGTTCCTGTTTTGAACAAGAAACCAGGACCAGCCCATCCTTCAAATGGAGAATTAATGAAAACATAGTTTGCCATTAGGTATGTGTTGTGCTGCCAGAACTATGAGATAGGCTGTAGAAAACTTAAATGAATTCCATCATCTACGCCATATATTTGCAAAAAGATTTAGCACTGCCTGGATACATGGGAGACTTGAATACTAAAGCACTAAGGGAGAATAGTGTGTTGAAAAAGACAGTGGGAGATACATGCTGAACGTGACACAAAGTTGCATCTTTTAACTTGTCCTTATTGTCAATGAGTTCAGCAAAATGTCTAAAATAAGAAACCACCACTTTCGTAGGTAATTCCATGCTTCAGATCCTCTGCCGAACATGATAGTAACAGTGTTGATGCAAGGAGAGGCACAACTCTGAAGTCAAGGCTAAATTTGTATGCATTTACCCTATGCACATGAATAACTCACAATGACAACTTAAGTACCATTGTTAATTTCATTCTCGTCGTTTATAATGTCTTATAATAAATGCATTTAATTAATTGCACCCAGTTACTGACTACATCTGGTACTTTGGGTTGCTTTAGGAGACCCTTACCTTACACTAGTTGGGAAAAAAAAGCTGGGAGACTACAACAGTAAACTGGTTCAGAGGTTCCAGAAGTCCCCTCCCCCTTTAAAAAAAAACCACTGTGAAAATTGAAGAGCTTCATGAAGTAGAAAAGAAGACATTTCTTATCATACCTAATTCCACTGAATGCAAATCCCTTCAGCAACTCCCACTAGCAATATAAGGAATCTTCCACACAACAGAAGAATGTGAAACATAGGATAAGAGCAAAATATCCATTAAGCTGAAAGATATCTTTGATGCCTCACCAACCATCAATTTACCTTGAATGAACACCTGAGAGTTCCTTAATTATATGAGACTTCTGTACCCAAGGAAAGGAGGCAAATGACTAGCAGAAAACATTATTTCCTGGATTTTAATGCAGTCATAAATGATCAGACAATACACCAATTATGAAGCAAGGTATTTATTTCATAAGCTATTTGCCTTGATTTACACCCAGGCATAAGCAATTGAAATCTATAAAAATAAATGATTAATGATGAACCAGATGACTTTATGGCTTCAGTGAAGGACACTACAACACTTAAAATACCCACAGAAACAGTAGTACAAAGAGCTTAAGGAATTACATGGCAAGCACAGCAGGAAATAAATGCTGTACTAAAGGTGAAATGAACCACAGATGATGCACCAGACTTGGAACATATGTTTTAATTTCACTGTCTAGTGCTGGGTTCTAGTGTCTTGGGTAAAATTAGTGCTATAATGTAATAGCAGTTTGCATTTGCCTGTTGACCAACATCATAAAACACCAAATATACCTCTAGGATTCCACAGCTACTTGCTATAGTTGCATGGTATACTTACATCCTAATTTTCATTTGTCTACTAGTTTCTCTGGATTGGAGCATATAAATCCACTTGCAAAGGGAAAATAATTGCCTTTGGAGTGGAGTTTTAGTTTTTAATTACAGATGGATCCCAGTCAATAGCAAGTATCTCTTCCCAGGTTCATTGATAGGACCAGCAAACCAAGGCTTGAATGGTACAGCTAGATTTAGATCACCCCCGTTACCTTTCAGAATTATAACTCCTCTCAAGCCAGGAAAGAAAAGTCCTACCTGCCTGCTTATCTACCTGCTTGCTTGCCTATCTGCCTTCCTTCCTTCCAACACATTGCCCTCAGTACTTTTCATGTCATTCTTTGTATCTACAGTAACAAGCCACATCAGCTTCTTTCGTAGAGCAGGGGTAGACAATACACACTCCAGAGAATACAGGAAACCCCTTTCCCCATTTTTGCATCCCCCTTCCCTCCTAGATCTCCGTAAACACTCTTGAAATTTAGTGGCACAATATCAGTACTCACCAGCATTCCCTTTTTTCCCCCATTACAAACAAGAACAACTATGCTTCTGATTGTGCAACAAGTTATATACCCTCCATGCATTTTGTTTTATGATGAAAATACATGAAGAAAACAGAATGGCATTTTGCAAAGAGACAGCAGATAAGGAGGCAGACACAAAGGCTCAGTTGAACTAGGCCCACAATTTATTAAACCATAGGAGAATAGTCAGAATAGCCAAATTGATGTACGGTAGTAGCCTTGTTCTTGTTGTCGTGTGCCTTTGAGTTATTTCTGACTTATGGTGGCCCTAAGACCACCACAGGGATTTCTTAGTAAGATTTGTTTAGAGGGGGTTTCCCTTTGCCATCCTCTGAGGCAGAGAGGGTTTGACTCACCGAAGATAACCCACTGAGTTTCCATGACCAAATGGGGATTCAGGCTCTCGTCTCCAGAGTCATAGTCCAATGCTCAAACCACTACGCCATACCGGCTTTAGTGGTAACCTTCCACAAATTAAAGGCCTAAATATCTAGGGCAAATACTCCCAGCTTAGGGAAATTAGTGAAGCAACACTTCCACTCCCCTCCTTCATCCACACCAAACTTTGGAGGATGGGCTTCCAAGAAGCACCTCCTCCCAGAGCCTTGCAACTCAGGGCAGCTACCAAAGGCTGACCATAAAGATCCAGCCATATCCTGCACAGACTGTTGGTCTGTGGCCTGGCCAAGCTCTGAAAAGGAGCCTCCAGGAGCACACCAATATGTCCTTTATCTCTACTACTCACGCATCCCTGCCACAGAAGATGGACAAACAACTTAGTTCATCTTTCTCCTGCTGCTCAGGATGAAATCCAGCAGGCCTTTTTGTAGACTGGAGAGAAAGAAATCATTTCCAAATACAGATAGATGAACTCTATCTGCCCTGTACAATTTAACCTTAGAAAACAAAATCCAAGGATGTGGGACAGAAATCTGTTGTGAGCCATATCTCACAGTTTACCTTCTTTCTTGCCTTATTTAATCCCTTGGGAACCCTTTCCCTCTCCAGGACCTTTGGGGCAATGTATCTGACTGTACCTGGAAGCAATGCCAGATTTCCGCAAAATCTGGTCTGGCTGGCAAAACAAGGGTCTGTTCTTCAGCGAATGCCAGATAATTGCCCCTCAAATGAAGAACCAAAACGAGAGGGGGCGGTGACTCAAACTGCTCTAGAACAGGATGGGGAGGAGGTGATGATATCTCATACCACCTTTGCCAACCCACTGAATAGAGGCATAGCCATACAGTCCTAGCTAGGTGCGATTAGCAGAGGCTGTTGCTCTGTGGTTGGCACAATAGATCACACTATGACCACAAATGAGGACTTGAACTTACTACTGACTGTCCCAGAATACTGTAAGAAACAACAGTAAAATGTACTTTGACAAGTCTGGAGAGCACCTGCAAGGGATCAGACACAGGAATGGAATACAGCAGATCACCACCGACAGATGGCCTTGATGTTATGTCCAGGAAACCCAGCTGCAGATGCCACTGAAGCTGCCCCTATACAAAAAGAATGAGTCCCAAATCAATATTCTCCCAAGCCCAATTCTTTCACAGTCCTCTTGACACTGCCCAGTACTGGTACCTGATTAATGGCTAATCAGCAGCATGAATAAAAATAGAAACCTTGGGCGAATCCTCTAAACTCTGCATAGGACAATAACACCTGAACTGAATATGTATCCTGAATACTGTAAGGTATCAGCCTAATCCGAATGTCTCCTTCCCTCTCAGCAAATGGCATTCCCAAACCAGAATGCAGCACTGGCCAGGGTATGGGAGTGTACTTTCAGTAATAACATTTTTGGTGGTATGTAGCAGCCACAGAGGAATAGTACTGGTTCACATTTCTGTTCTAGGGTTTAAGCATAATTTTATCAGTTCCTTCTTCCTAAACAGTATTTAGGCATTTTTAAACCAGTAAAGAAGTGAACCAGGGCTGAGTGTACTACTAATGTCCCCTTCTTCCTCTGTTTTTGCTATAATCCATAGGTAAAGGTTGGCTTTCTCACAGGGAGAGCCAGTTTTATTGCTAGGGGTTCTGCTCATGAGATGGAACTATGATTTTCCAGATTATATACTGCAGGGAGAGACGACAAAGATCAAGGAAGCTCTCCCCTTAAGAGAGTTACAGTCATCCTGTGAAAGCTGAGAAAACCAGAGACAGAAGGTGTCCATCTCTATGACACATCTGCAGCAATTTACCATTCATTCTTATCTCTATATATACACCACTTTTTTCCTGGTTAGGATTCATGAATAGGAGTTCTAGAACAACCTTCTAGTACTGCTCAAATAGTCCTTAATATCCTAAAGACATCAGACCCCATCTGATTTTGGAAGCTAAGGAGAGTTAGCTCTCGTTAGTGCTTGGATGGGAGACTACAAATGACTATCAGATGCTGCAGATTATACTTCAGAAATAATTGTATAGGAGTTAAAACCTTTTTGTCTATTCACTTGGAAACGATCAGCTATACAATCCTAGAAGTATATGCTTGTCTGGGTATTGCTATTCTGGATGCTTTCATATTCCCCATATATATACTGTGGTTTTGCATGTCGGAAACCAATTTGTAATCCATTGGTCCTAAAAATCAATTTGGAAACACATGAAATAAATAAATATGTAACATGCATTGGATGCTAAGAGCTATTTGGTATTGGAACCAATTATCCCGAGAGATGGTGGAGTCTCCTTCTCTGGAGGTCTTCAAAAAGGCTGAAAAACTACCTGCTAGTGATGGTTTAACTGGAGTTCCTCCAATGAGGGGGAATTTGAACTTGATGGCCTATGGGTTCTCTTCCAACTCTATGATTCTAAGTATGCGTGCATATGTACGTATGTATGAGGATACAGTTCTTTCAGCTGGGACACTAAATAACAGGTTTGTAAGCTGCTAAATCTGCCTAACATTTTTTGTTTCTCATGTTAGTTTTTAGGATAAAGCAATCAACATTGCTGATTGTCCAAACAAGTGGACAATAAGATTCTGCGGTCAAACATGTATACCATATATCAAATAGGTCACCCCAGGGTCTCTGACTAGACTTTTTTTTAAAAAAAGTCCACTGGCCTTGGGGCCACCTTTCACAACCAGATTATTTAGAAATATTCATGCTATCAGTGTTGTTCCATAGTGAAAGGGCATCTATATTTCCACATAATCAAGATAACACAATGAGTGAGAAAAGGCAGAGAAATCACAATTGCTGAGCTAAGGTCACTGATTTACTTGCTTAGTCAGCTACTTTCTTTTGGCTGAACTTTTCTTTTCTTTTTTACATTATTTATTACTTGAACTCTTCAGGTCAGAAAGATTTAAGATTTAAATCCACAGCAAGTTTAGCTGAATTTCACTGGAACACTAGTCAGTGCTTTTAAAGGAAAATTCTGAACTTTATTTTATGTCATTCTAATTCAAGTGCATAGCACATATAACGATAGGTTGAGTGTCCCCTTTCTGAAATGCTTGGGACCAGATGTGGGTTGGTGTTTTGTTTTGTTTGTTTGTTTTGATTTTGGAATACCTGAATCTGTATATACATAAAATACAGTGTTGTATAGGATATCTCCAGGGAACCTGTCAAAGAATGAGCAGAAGCACTGCAGCTGCAACACTGAAGGTAAAAGTGAGTGGCTGGCAGGCTTCCCAGAGATATCCTACACAGTGAATACAGGTATCAGGTCTATTACATCCTCAGTGTCTCAGATCCTCAGTTTCTCTCTAGCGTCTCGTCTCACATGCAACACAAGTAGTGAACAAATGAGAGGTGAGGCTGGAACGAGACGTGAGGATCTATGAAATGGCAAAAGGTGTGGATTGGCACTTCACAGATCCTTGGGTCTCTCACCTGGCATCCTCTTTAGCCTCACATCTCATTTGTTTGCTACTTGTGTATGAGATGCAACACTGGAGAGAGACTGAGAGACAAATGAACAGGAGCACCTCAAAGGCAGAAGCAGGCAGCTGGTGGTAAAAAGTTTTGCTTTTTGGAGGTTTTCAGATTTTAAATTTCCATATTAGGGATGCTCAACCTGTATAGCATATTTGAACATCTTCTTTAGTGTGCACTTATCTCTTGCTGCTACACATGACTTCATTGAATGTGATGTCCAACACAGATGGAAGTGAAGCAACATCATGTTCTTAATGTGGATACCAATGCCTTAGAAAACAAGCACAGAGTCCTAATTAGGTGTTAATGTTGTTGGTTAATATCCATGTGAGACAAGTGACACAGCTGTGCCTTCCTGCATCTAGAAAGATGTAACCTCAGAGACCTTCTGACCTAAGATGGGTAGAGGAAGTAAAATATATCTCTGTTCCTGCATGTTTGAGGCTAGCAACTAGGTGGCAGTAGAAAGAAGAGTAACATAATGATATGCTATATGCATTTTTTTCAGTGATTCATTACTGGAGAGAGTGAAATGTAATCTTTCCTCACATGTAGTTTTTTACTCTCAATAAAGACTAAGGCTAGACAGGTTTGTCAAGTACATTTCCATGAACTTCCTCTGCTTTCAACTTCCAAGTCTGTTCAGTGATAGTTCCGTGCAGATTTTACATTTTTCTACACATTTAGCAAATTGATCCTTGAATGGATGGATGCAGTTCAGAAATAAATGCGGTGCTTTGGTGCATTTTTCAAATGTGCATATATCATCGAACATTTTGTTTCTCTTGCAGAAGACATCACAAATCCAAATTTACAACTACAAATTGTGTCCATTTCCTTTTGGGTCTGGAGATGCAGAATAGTTCTATTTATAGAAGAAAAAAACCCTCAGGTTTCTTACATATCCCTCATCAACACACTGGCTAGCAGAGCAAATGACTTACTGTCCTAAATCAGATCTGTTAGCTGATGTTATATGCACTCAACTGTCATCTTAAAGGTTAACCTGACTGTGCAAATCAGAATCAAGAATCTAGATCACAAAAGGGAAAAAAATACCAACTCAATTTTTATTCAATAGATATCACTACAATAAATCTGTACAGTAAATCTGCCAAAAGACTTAACCATTATAAATCTGCCACAAGCTTCCAACCTCAACAGAGGATAATTACCAAACAATGATGGCTCACAGAACACACACTTGAAACCTTTGATTCAGGTGGAGTGCCAATCCCGCTGACATTGATCTTTTCTACTCAATTCAGAACAAAACTTTTATTGGTGTAATAGGCAGACAATTTTAGAACTGGCCAGTCAGTGAGTTCTGGTTGAAAACTTGGTTTCCCTTTTTCAGTCAACACAACTGAAGCTAAATGTGGTAGAGAGCTAACACTTGTGATCTGCATTTTTTTTTTTTGAACAATGATAGTATATGGAAATCTAAGCCTTTCAACGTGCTAGCCTGAAGTATCCAGTCCAGAGAACCAACTTAGCAGCGTCAATGAAACAATATAGTGACTTTGACAAAACAACATCTGAGTCAGTGAGCTCAGTGATGAAGGACCAGTACAACATTTTGCTCTCTGAGAACAATATGGCAAACTACTTCCCATTTAAGTAAAAAGCTCATGAGACTGGCAGTTGAACTTTACTTAAATGCTGGCCATGGGGTGGTATACTTTACCGTGTCTGATAACAGGATAATTTAGAGGCCCAAGACAGGTTCTGCAATATACACAGAGCTGGTTCCCATAGCAGAGAGGAAGGCTTGTGGAATTTAAGCAACCCTAGGGGGTTGTCACTTATACTCCCCCCAGAACATGCTTCCTGAGGTAGTCATCTCACTCTGACTAATGTTAGGGCTGGCACTAAGTTAGGGGTGGCACTAAATGGAAAAAGAAGAGGCTTTATGATTGACATAGTTCAGTCTCAAGAGACAACTGACGTTGACTCACTTAATGATATCTGGAGTCCTTTCACACTACACAAACACAGCAGTATGATTCCACTCTATCTGCCACAACAACAAGCTACAGAATTCCAGGGTTTATAACCTGGGAAGCACTAGAGCTCTCTGACTGAGAATTCTAAATACCTTTCCCCAAACATGCTTCACTTCCCGTTGTGTCACTTGCTCATTTTTATCCTATAAGCCCTCTTTGTGTACTCATGTACACTGCCTCCAGCTTATATTATCAGTATTTAAGAAGTCAGAGAGACAGAGATAGAGAGATCAACCCATCACATAATTACCAAGCTGCCTTGGATCCCATCTCAGGAGAAAGATGGGGTATAAATTCAATGGATCAATCAATCAATCAATAATTGGATCAATAAAATCATCTATTACAGCAAGTGTTCATCTTCATGTAAGCTCAGCTGGACTAACTGCACAAAGAGCTTTCCTGCTTTGGTTTTGTTTTTTTAAAGAACACATCTCCTTTCAACCAGAATCTTGGTAAACTCTCATCTTCTGTCAAGGCCTAGTTCTCAGTGAATTTCAAAAGAGCAAGGATATCCCATCTGATCATCTGAGAATCTTGCTAATATGCTGGATTAGCAATGTAATTCTTCATCAATTTTTTTCTTGGCTATTCCATGACATTTTAGCTATTTTATTCCTGTTGCAAGAACGGTTGTTAAAAACTATGTAGCTCTCAAAGACTACTCACACTTCAGGACTTAATATTGGGAAAAATTGTATTTGACATTCTTGTGCAGAAAAAAAAATTGTGCAGTAAAGAGCTTTATGTGCAGAAAATGCTATTTCATGGGAAAAATATATGCATTCTCTACACGCAAAAAAGTGAATTTTATATAGACTTAAGAATCGAACTATGAACATTCTTGTCAGCCCATTTTTTTCCTCAACAGGGTTTCTCAACACCCAAGAAACACATTTTTAAAAACAATTTTAGAATATGTTTTATTATTTTTTCCCCATTCCTATACTGGATATAAAGGCTGTAAATCTTGGTTTATATCACTCTCACTAGAAAAAATGAAGAATTTCAAATGTTTTCTTCCCACTGGGTGAGATTGTGGGAGTTCTTGTGGATTTTAAAATGATTTTCACATTTTACAACTTTTCTGCAAAAAATAATAATAAAAAAAAATCAAAAAATCATTTGCACCATTTTTTCCATTAAAGAATGTTTTCACACTGATAGTCTTTTTCACTTGTCGCAGTGTGTCTCACAGTGTTATAAAACTCTTTGCTACCAAGCATGTGACAAATTCTCAGTACTCCCTGCTTGTAACCAAAGAACATGTTTCTTCTCTTGTTGCTTTCCTACAGCTTTCTCATAGACCTCCTTTAAAATGGCAGTACCTGACTTGTTATTGAAAAGTGTGATGAAAAACAATATTCTATACGCATTCTCTTCCGTCAGTTTCTGTCAGAAAAACTACTGAAACTTTATAGACACTGAATAGTCAGGAACTACTGGTTTTTTAAAATATATACTGTATTTCAAACACACCTTAGCAAACCATTGCTGAATACATTTATAAACAACAAAGTTCATACATACAATTTTAGGCAGGAAACAGAAAATACCAAATGAACTCTAGTTGCAAAAGAAGTGTAAAAAAAGAAAGAAAGAAAGAAAACAATAATTAAAGGCAGAATGTAATATGAACATTTTCTGAAAGAAAGACAATAAAATAATTAAACAATAAAATAAAATGAAATAAAAATAAGTAAATAAATAAAATAATTAAATTTTTTGAAAGAGATCTCTTTCAGGTAATTGCTAACTGGTGCAATACAAAAGAATAGCAAAGGGCAATTACACCAAATGCAAAAGATAAACTAGAAATATAAATTCCAGTAAGAGGAGATGCAAATATTCAAAGGATCTCTAGACTACAAAGCTTCTAGAATGGATATGCCAATCTAGAATGCAGATTAGCAGACTGCATGAGAGTAATAGCCAATGTTTAGAGGTGGTTTAGAGGTCTGACATTCAATACTGAAGGATCCAAGTTTGAGAAAGTTTGCTATCTTTTGGGGGATTTAACTCTGCAGCTTTACCCTAGAAACATTTTACCATGAAATGAGCTTTGCCAACCATACCTTTTCCTGTCCTCATGTTGCCTTTATATCACACCAACATGGATCCTCCTTTCTGCTAGGATGGTTCATCAACTATCAACTCTCCTGTTCCTCCTCAGTACTTTTTAGCAGTCCTCAGAATGATGGAGCAACCTCCATTAATGATGCTGCTGCTCTTGTTGTTTTTGCCATTAAAATAAATATCTCAACGTGCCATCCAGACTGGATACACACCTAATACACTGTACAATGGCAAGAGCAACTGCTACCATTACCACCACCACCCCAGCAAGTTTTTTTGTTTTGTTTTTTGGTAAAGATTCATAGTGAATTTAAAGACTCATTAGTACATAATCTACTTTTCCCTTCCAGCCAAGATACAGAAATAAAATGCTAAAAGAAGTGAGGTGAGAAATGGAAATAATGCATTTTCTCACCTCATTTTCCCTGAAGATATATTTAGAACCAGAATATGGAAACACTTCATCACATTGAAGAGCAGATGCTTTCAGAAACAATTCAACTGAATCCCATAAGGCTCTCTGCATTGTCACTTGCTCACCAGATAGGATGAGAAATCCATAGTGGACTTGAACCAGCACATTAGAAAGTCAATTCACTAGGTATTAATAGAACACCTTTAACCTAAGAAGCCAAAGGAAAGGAACAAGTAAAAGTATCCAAACCACTGCAAAATGCAGTTTTGTTTTCTGTAATACTGGCATTTTTTCCCAGACCCAGCTTAATCAGTCTGCATATTAAAAAAAAGCATTTGCATGAATATATATGCATATTCTTGCATTGATCTTTCCTAATAGGCATTTTTCCCCACACAATTTCCTCAGATGCATGTCTTTCTATTTTTGAATGCAGTTTTCCCTAAAGTAACCATTCCCTAAAGTAACCACATTTTTTCTTATTAGGAAAGCACATTTGAAATTGCAAAAACAACAGATATTTGTGTTCCAGCTGATTTACCAGCTATAGAAGTGTACAGCAGGTCATCCTGATAGAAACCGCATGAATTTCTTCCCCCATTTCCAGAAAGCAGGGAAGCTTGGACCACAAGATTCAGACATACTGAGGAAGCTCAAGCTGGGGTGGCAGTGAGTTATGTATATGTATGTATATATGCTTTCAGACAGGAAGTGCCACTTCCATGGGTACATATGCATTCGCTCCCCCCGAAAAAAAAGCAGCACAGACTGTCTTTTTAATATTACTATTGAAAAAAGCCAAGTAACAACAAAAATAACACCTACTCTATCATTGCACTATGATTGTTCTTGTCACAGAAGGAGAGGAAAGCCAACAATAGGCACCTTTCACTTGGGCTGCATATTAACAGGCTTATAATGTCATTATAATAATTATAAGTGCTTAAATTTTCCCTACTAATCCTTTTTTCAATATGCGTTATGCCTTTAGATTCTGGGCCTGAGAACAGGGGCTGCCCTGGGAGCCTCTTTGACTAAAGAGCAGGATAGAAATGCAACAACTGCACAAATAAAATAAATGCTGTTACTAATATTACAGTTATTGTTAGTATTAATATTTGACTTATTACATATTCTGGTTTGTTAATAGTCTGTTAACATATATACGCAAAGTGGGAAATGGGAATTTGTTACAAGCTGGAAATGAAAAATTAAAACTATGTCTACTAGTACATTATTATAGCAACAAATCCTATTTTGTTATTACTTCCGAATGTGGCTTTTATATCCCTGCTCCAGTTTGTACATTGAGGAACAGCAGATTTTAGAAGAGGGAAAATACTTGCCTTCTAGTTTTTCTTTGTTGATGTGAAAGCAAACTCACATATGTGACTCAGGCAACATATTCAGAATCTTAGAAGTGAGATCTGACATTTATTAGCTATTCATGATTTTCCTTCACTCAGATGTTTTTAGCATCTATCATAAGTTGACTATCAGTCCCTGCGGGGACTTTTAACACAGTTGTCAGAGACCAAAATACTTTAGAGAAAATGAAAACCTCTTGTGTGTTAAAAAGAAAAAACTGGTGGCACATCTGTTTCCTTCTCCAATAATTTGTATATCATACACAGTTTTTATCTCTAAAAAGGATGTGTGGGGATATGTGGTAGATATCTTAAAAACAGCAAATCATGCAATAAAACTGTTTCTGAATTGTGCCACTTCTTACTATAAGGGTGATCATAATTTGTACTGTACATCACACAAGAGGTACACATTATCAGAAGATTATGTGAATCTTTACCTCTGTCCATTCTTGATTGCATACAGGTACAAGAATATTTTTTAAATTCAGAGGACAATAAAAAGCAATGGGAATACTACACACTATGTCACCTACCATGTCACTGCCTTTCTGTGGTAGTGGGATTGCATGTTCTTGTGAGGCAAGAGGTTGTACTGATAGTAACAGTGCTGCTGGTAGTATCTCTCATGTTAGACAGGCTTTTGCTGAGGAGTCAGGCCAGATGTGCCAAACAGCCACTGGGTAGCAGCAGTAGTGGGGGATGACAATGGGAAAGGATCGCTCAGAGACAATGGTAGTGGCACCATAGCTAACACTTGTTAGTATTGCACAGAAGACGGCATGGTAAACCACATCTTTTACCATGAAAACCCAATGATGGGACAATACAAAATGAAACAATGCCAGAAGATGAGACTCCCAGGTCAGAAGTTATTCAGCAAACTACTGGGGTACAACAGAAGAATGTTACCAGTAGCACTGTGGGTAATGATACAACTGGATCCAAGTCAAAAGGATATTCAGCTGCTGATGTGTTCAGAGGTGAAAAGAAAGTCTAGAGATACACAAGACATTATAGGAACATGAAATGTAAAAAGCATAAATAAGTGGAAGCTAGACATAGTAAAACAAGAAATGAAATGTATAAACACTGCAATACTTGGGGTGAGGGAGCTAATGAGGATAGGAATGGGACATTCTGAGTCAGATAACTGCACTCAGGAAATGAAAATCTAAACAGAGATGGGGTGGTATTAATAGTGAAGGGACAAGTAGCAAAAGCAGTGAAAAGATATAATGTATAATCTGACCAAATCATATCAATAGGAAATCAGAGAAAACCCATCAATATGGCCATAAATCAAAGTTTATTTTCAAATGAAAAAGGCGGAAGAAGAAGAAACTGAAAGATTCCATGACAGAGACCAGGAAAAAAATGGCCGCACACCAAAACAGTTCTTCTTGTTAATCATAAGTGATCGGGATGCAAAGGTAGGAAACAGTAGTATCAAGGATGTAGGAAAATTCGGCCTAGGGTCATGAAATGAAGCAGGAGAAAGAATGATTGAATTCTGTGAGCCCAACTGGTTGTTCATCACTAACTCATTCTTCTAACACCCCAAGAGATGACTGTATACATGGACTTCTCCTGATGACGAATACAGAAATGAAACAGAGTACATAATTGGAAGCAGAAGATGGAGAAATGTCATTCTTTCTGCAAAAGCAAGATCAGATTCTGGCACAGACCATGAACTACTAATAGAAAATGTTAGAGTAAAGCTAAAGAACAACACTAAACCAACCATCCTGAGGAACACTCTTTTAGAATTTAAAGATAATGTAAAAATAGATTTGCATTATTAAGTCTAAATAACCAGGAAGCAGAAGAACCCTGAACCCAGGACATTGTCAGGAAGGAATGCAAAAATATACTACCTGCAGGGAGAAAGAAAAAGGAGCCTCAATTAATGACAGACAAAACTCTTCAAACAGTGAAGGACAGACAAGAAGCAAAAGTAAAAGGGAACAGAACCCTGAATGCAACTGCTCAGTGCACAGGGACAAAGAGAACTACAATAATAATCAATGAAGAAACAGAAGATAACAACAAAAAAGGAAAAAATAGAAGACTTCTTCCATATGATCTGAGAATTCAAAGGGAAAAATAAAACAAGAATGGGGATGCTATTCTATCAGCAGAACACATTACTTGATCAAGTAGAAATAAAAAAGATAATGGAAACAATACAGTGAACAACTATATAAAAGAGATGAAAAGATGGCAGATTCCTTCAAGGAAGATGAACTTACAATTTTTGAAAGTAAAGCTGAAGCTACACTCAAGGCACTCAGGAAAAATAAACTGTCAGGAACAGATGGCATACTAATAGTGCTACTTCAAGTTACAGAGACAGAATTGACTCTATTCTAACTAAAATCTGTCAACAAATATGGAAAACACAACAAAGGCTAATAATAGATTGGAAAGACTCACTATACAACCCAGGGCCCAAGAAAGGGGACGCAACCATAGGACCACTTCGTCTGTCCAGACTTCTATCTGCAGTTTTGGACTACAGCTCTCACAGTCTTAAAAGCCCTACAGTTTAGACCTAAAAACTGTTGCTACTACACAAGAGTTAGGATAGGCCTTTGAAGGTCAGTGACAAATTACCCATGTTAAGACCTTACCATCATGAACGTATTCACAAAATCTTATTTGATTTTGTAGTACTAAACAGGAATGGATACTGGGTGGCAGAAAGAATATCATTAATCTTCAAACTGCGCTAAGAGACCATTCTGTTTAAAACTGACGCCCTGAATTCAGTCTTGGTTGAGAATGGCAGCTGCCAATGCTGCTGTGACCCAGAGATTTACAAGGATATCCTGATCTGACTTCTGCTCATCCCTAAGCTAAAACATAGGCCATTTCCGCAGTAGACTGTTATAGTGCTATTATTCCACTTGCAACATCCTATGGAATCCTGGGGTTTGCAGTTTTGGGAGGGGCCACCTGGCCCCTCCCGAAACTGCAAACCCCAGGATTCCATAGGATGTTGCAAGTGGAATAATAGCACTATAACAGTCTACTGAGGAAATGGCCATAGTATACATGTATTTAAATCTAGTAGGGAAATAGAGAATAGTGTCTTCACAGAATTCCTCATTTCTGAGCAAAGAAACTGTTTAATGTCGACATGCCTGTCAAGAAATCACCAGTGTCTGTGAGAGCTCTCAGCATGAGAATGAGAGAAGGAGCACAGTTTCTCTCATCAAGGTTCCTATCATCTGCAGAAAAAATTTCACTATACAAAATTACTGATTTTCTTCTTTGTAAATACATATACACAAAGTGCAAGACTTCCTGCATACTCTCCCATATTTCACAGATGAAAAGCAGAACAAACGGGGTCAATCAACATCAGAATGTGGCCAGGATGGCAAAAGTTATTAATGAAAGAATGCATAAACTGTCAGAGGCTCGGCAGTTGTTTCTGCTCAAGTCTACCAGGAAGGGCAAGATTCTGAATCTGAACTCAGTTTGCAGTCATTGAAATGAGATATGGAGCAAGGAAGAAAGTGGAAGGTGGAAGGGGAAACTGGGACTTTTTAAAAGCAGCCTAAAGCAGTGGGATTCATTGGAACTGTCCATGCAAAAATGGGGCAGTTGCAAAGTATACTTCCTGTTAGATGCCAAAGAGATGAATTCGGTATTTCTAACTTGTGGAACAAGTAAGCAACAGCTATTTTATTTTGTGCAATTCACTCAGTTTGCACATATAAATGTGAAAACTTCCATTGAGAATAGCAGGAATGGAGTGAAGGACAAAAGAATGACAAAAGTAAGGATTTACACCCCTAGGACTAGATAATGGTAAACTAGCACATTAAGGAGAAAAGACTGGAAATCAAGGACAACTCCTGTGAGAATCTCCTACTCCTTATCTCAGGCCTGGAGGAAACTAGAAGATCTCTCAGATCTTGTCCTAGACCTGACAGAGGGCCAGAAACTACCAAGACTTTCTACTCCTTTTTAAGTAGATGCAACTGCTGCTCACCCAACTCAACTCAGAGACAGTAGGGAGGTGGGGGCGAGGGGGACAAATCACCCCAAGTGGCAATGTTTTTGGGGTGTCCCAGCCTATAGTCATGCCATGCCCCACGCACCCTGGCCACGCCCCTGCACACTACAGCTACACTCTCATCCCCAGGGGCCATGCCCCTTTTGCCATAGCCCCACCCTCCTCCACACACTCCAAGCTCCACCACTGCTCAGAGAAAGATAGCTGCTTTCCTAAATCCAAAGCTTATACCTACCTCCTACTGGGGCCAGTCAAAATTTTATGTCACTATCTAAGAAAAGTGCATAATTGCAATCTTTTTAATATTATCCTCTTCCTAGTACTGAAATCATATTTTAAATTTCATGATGTGTCCTTTGGTTCTAGCATGCACAAGTCAGCAAATACTTAAGAATAAACTTTGAAAAGGAAACCAAAATTCCATATCCTGCTACAAACATCTCTTTTCTAATTCTGGTTCTGATTGATTTTTCCTTCTGATGCTCTTCATCTGCTTGAAACCTTGTGAAACGATTAGAAGGACTTCTTCAGAATTTACAAACAAAAAACCTAAAACTACAGAATGTTGTTCAACAGCTATGTTGCAAGGCTCAACAGTCAAGAAAGTATCAATATTCTTGTTTACATTGAGGCAGGCTTTCTTTGAAGCTTTCCGGTTCTTCACTGCAGAACAGTTACACAAGGTAATGATATTGATTGAACAAATGCACATTGATTACCAAGGATCTTTTTTATTTTTCAAATGCTACTTGAAAATATTTGCCCAAAGGTGGGAAAAATCTGTCACGTAAGTCCTTGTAGGGTAGTGGCTGGCAAGCAAATGGAACAGAATTTCATGTAACTGGAGTTTTAAAATAGTGCTCCTGCAGCCTCCTTGGGATATGACATTGTAACAAAAAGTGTCCAAAGCAGACACTGTAAATTCTGGGCATTTTACAACTCTGTACTTGAAGCATGATGTCATAAACTATAATTAGACACTATATCATTACAGAAAATGTCATGAACTGTAACAATATTGTATTTCATTGTAGAATATGATGTCAAGTTAGAGGCCGAACAATTTCTATAGCCCATTCGCTCCCTGTTTTCCTCTTGGTTCACTGATGTAGTAAAGAATTATGTTCCCATAATCTTTTGGTCGATGACTTCATAGGAGTTCCCTTTGCAAAAGTTTTTATATTTATTAATTTCTTTGTCTACTAGTTTGTTTGCAGCTGAAAATAATGCCAGGGAATAGATAGTATTTTTAACTGTTTTTCAAGTTCATGCCTCCCCCCCCCCGAGACAGAATGAACCAGTGTGTGAGAGAGAACATATAAGTATACCAACTGAGACATAGACAAAGGAGCAAATTTAACCACATAAGAAATGTTCATTTTTCCTCTATTAAGTATTGGAGATATGTCTTGGACTCAGAAAAATCCCAAACTTAGAATAAATGCAGACTAATTCAGAAGGATTCTGGAGATATTTGCAACACTCCAAAGCAAGACCTGAATCTGAATATCCCTGAAGTTTTGCTATAATGACAGGAGCATGAATGGACTCTCTCTCTCCTCAAATGCAAAAACTGTACATTGACATGGGAGAACAACCCAAAGGAATAGAGCCCACATCTCACATAATTTAACCTGCAAGACAGCTAGATGATGCTCAGACTGCAGCAACAGGACTAGATGGAAACCCTGAAGGGACAAACTAGAAACCAGCAGTGACTGCTTTTACATGTTACAATGCTATCTTTACATAGAGACATCCATACACACAGATGTTTTTTAAAGTAACAGTTGTTTGTCCAGATGTGCATATGGTCATCATTTTCGGACACCCAGCAGAGACAAAGTAACATATACAATTGAATCAATGAACCAAGATCATAGATTAAGACTGGAAATCATACTGACTAATGCTAGGATGTAATACATGTAAATGTATTTGCAAATCTGTATTTATTCACTGTTTTTTTTTCTACTTCAGACAAAATATCAGGATTGTATGTAGCAAAGACAACTTACATTTGGGAACAAAATGAACAGACACCCAACAATCATTTATTCAAAAATATCTTGCATGCACCACGTGCATATAGTAGCATTTTTTTGGAGCACAGTAAGAGGAATCCTTTCCACATCTAGAAATGTCTTCAAAAACCTTCACTTAGAGAAATGTCTTCAAAAACCTTCACTTAGTATGTTACATTGAAGTAAATTTCAGATTCAATGGTCAAATTTTCAAAATTAACTTTATTTGTCATGTCATTTCTATTGCCTATGGTAGTCAATGGGAGTAGCACACTGCCAGTGCAAGATCCAGATTTTGGGGAGTCTTGGATAAGCCATATTAATTGAGTCCACCTGATGAACATTCCACCTCACATCCAGTTCAAGACCCAGCTATGGGCATGAGTCCTAACTTCTACCTGTTAAGTGTTGGAAGTCTTGCACCCTTGCTCTTTATTACCATAGCTAAGTCTACAGTATGTCTTTAACAGTATGTGTTTACACCATCTTTCTATGTTACCTTCGCAGTGAGGAAACACTGGTGAGCAGGATCCACAACATTGTTCTTCAGTGCACTGCATCACCCCTGGAAAATGGCTCTGCAGAAACATGTCTCCTAGGATGCCTTGGGTTATTTTTATGGCACCAAAAAGAGCTATGCAGCACACCTTGGCTCTGACTCAGTGATAACATAATAAGGGGGCCTTAATGAGAATGAGATATAATCTATTTTTAAATGAGAACAAGGTGTGGCCCACTTCTGCAAACATGACTATCTATATCTATTCCACATTGTGACAGATGAAAGTAGCAATTCTTGTACAGTTGCCATAGCATGCAATTCCTAGCCTAGATTCCAAAAGCAAATCAAAGCCTAAATTTTATTCTTATTTCTACCTAGATTAGACACATGGATCAGATCACTTTAGACTAAGTCAACATGTATGTAAAGTGTCTCATTCAACCTATGTGGCTAGTCAGGCTGAGATTTAGTAAAGCACATACTCATAGAGAATGCCTTCGAAAGAATGAGAAAAATGGTAGCAATTCCCATTTGCTGAAGAGGATTTCAGGAGGATTCTACCTCATTAAACTGGCTATGTTTACAATGTTTTGCTTCCTGGGTAATCTGGAAATAAATTAAGTTACCTCCCTTAGTGGATACTGCTTAATGATGTACTGCATTTTACTAGCAATGTGAGAAAGTCATTCCATTCTGTTTTCTAAAAAACCATAAAATTGTATTTACCTTACAGAAGAAAAGTGGAAACAAACAATCTCTAGGGTTTGAAATGCATTGTGCAAAAGGGAAAATGAATGTAATCAACAACATGCACACATTTGAAAAATACATACAAAAAACCCACTCTTTGCATTTCCAGAGATGCTGTAGTAAATAGGGACACCAGTCCATCATTCAGAAATGTTGTAGTAAGTAGGGACAAGAGCCTATTAATTTAACAGTTTGATAAATCATGGCAAAACATATGCACCGGTCTCTCTCTCTCTGTCTCACTCTACAGAAATAGATTTGATAGATTCATTTAGGATCACTGACATGTAACATATACTTATCTGCACTTATTTTTGACCACAGTACCCAAGATAGCACTTCTTACCAATCAGAAATGACCTCTAGAGAAGCAATGAAAAAACAGTATCCAATCAGTAGAGGTCAATTTTCTTGTCACAAAGGCCACTTCAGACTGAGGTCCAGCTGCCTTTAGGGGTCTTCTGTCATCTTGTCTGACTTTTGCTGCAGAGTGTCTGCACATTAGCACTACCGATGTTGGTAGTCCAAAATTCAGGCAGCCATTGAACAGAATGGAGGATAAAAACAGCTCTGTTTGTTTGGGCTGACATTTTATGTAAAATATAAATATATACCATAGAAAGTATGGCTGGAATTTCATCCCAAGATACTGTGGGCAGTAAGGCTGGAATTCAAAGTGCCCACTTGAAGCTACCACTTCGTCACAAAAACTGTCATTATTAAAAGCCAAAGAGACACTCTAGCAGGATTCTGGTTTGAGCATTCAACTATGACCCTGGAGTCCAGGGTTTGATTCTCAACTTGGCCATGGAAGCCCCCTGAGTGACCTTCAGTACATCACACTCTCTCTCTGCCTCAGAAAACTCCATGTTAGGGTCACCATAGTTTGGAAACGGTCTGAAGGTGCACACAACAACAACAATGTTTTGTTATCCAAAACAACAATAACAACAGCAATATTCTGTTATCCAAATTGTCAGGTTGAATCCTGAAAAGCGTTTGTGTTTCTGTCCATAATTCTGAAGAACCATTACAATAACCACTCAGGGGAGGGGGCAGAGTTTAATTGCGTTTCACCTGTCTTTTGCATGAAAAAGAGAGACTATATCCAGGAAAAGGCTACTCAGGTAGTAAGCATCTGGAAGCCAAGCCCTATGCAGCAAGGTTCAAAGAGGTGGATATGTTTAGTCTGGAAAAAAAGAAGATTGACTGGTGATTTGAAAGCCAGCTTTAAATATCTGAAGGGCTCTTGTGTGGAAGACAGATCAAATTTATTTGCTGCTATTCCAGGGAATCATAGAATCATAGAATCATAGAAATGTAGAGTTGGAAGACACCACAGGGGCCATCCAGTCCAACCCCCTGCCATGCAGGAACAACCTCAAAGCACTCCCGACAGATGGCCATCCAGCCTCTGCTTAAAAACATCCAAGGAAGGAGACTCCACTACACTCCGAGGCAGCAGATTCCACTGCCGGACAGCCCTGACTGTCAGGAAGTTCTTCCTGAGCTTCAGGTGGAATCTCCTTTCCTGCAGCTTGAATCCATTGCTCCTTGTCCTGGTCTCTGGAGCAGCAGAAAACGAGCCCTCTCCCTCCTCTACATGGCATCCCTTCAAATATTTAAACATGGCTATCATGTCCCCTCTTAACCTTCTCTTCTGTAGACTAAACATACCCAGCTCTCTAAGTCTATCCTCATAGGGCATGGCTTCCAGGCCTCTCACCATTTTGGTCGCCCTCCTCTGGACTTGCTCCAGCTTGCCAATATCCTTCTTGAATTGGAGTGCCCAGAACTGGACACAGTATTCAAGATGGGGTCTAACCAAAGCAGAGTAGAGTGGTACCAGTACCTCTCTCGATCTAGACACCATACTCCTATTGATGCAGCCAAGAATTGCATTGGCTTTCTTGGCTGCCGCATCACACTGCTGACTCATGTTGGGATCTGAAACAACATATTCAAATTACAAGGAGATTCTGATCAAATTAGAAAAAACTTTTAAAGGCAATTGCTGTTTGCCAGTGGAACAAACTATGTTGGATAGCAATAGACTTCTTGCTTGGAGGTATTCAAACAGAATGTTTGGTTGGATGGCCACCTCTCCTGTATGCTTCAGCTGTGGATTCCTGAGCCGGCAAATGTTGGACTAAGTGGCTTTAGAGACTATCTTTCCACTCTGTAATTTTCTGATTTTATGAAAAGTGTTATTTTCAGATTCTCCCACTGACTACAAATCACAGACAGTCTTTGCAGGGGGAAGAAGCATCACTAGCATATTCAAGGGAGGAGGGCTTTGGAGGCCTTTTGCCAAGCAGCCACATACACACCCTCAGTATCTACTGTGGAGGCTTGGACACCTGTAGAGCCAGCTTTCCAAAGGCACAGAAGGTTTTCCAGTGGAACAAAAAAAGGAGAGCGAATATCACCTTCTTTTAAATCAAGTAATGGATCCTCTTTCATCAGCATATGCCCATGAATGGATCACGTAACCACAGAATGCCAGATATGTTTGTCTCCAATGCCAAAGGTGATGTGTGAGGGAGAAATTTGCTCCTGTTTCTTTTGTACCAGAATAACTCCTATTTGTACCTCTCAGTATCAAAGTGTGAGAAAAGGCAGATATGCTATTTAACATTAGAGATTGGATCTAGACTTATTCATACTGAAAGGATGATTTTTTAAAAGGATGATGATTTTTATAAAGCTGCTGCCTGAACAGTTTTTCCTTTCTCAAATACAACGTTTAATTTGAGAGAGAGAGCGAGAAAGAGACAATGGTGTAATGGTTTGGGCACTGGACTATGATTCTGGAGACCATAGTTTAAATCTTTGCTCAGCCATGGAGATACACTGAGTGGCCTTGAGCAAATCACATTCTCTCAGCTTCAGAGAAAGGCAAAAGCAAACCCACTCTGAACAAAACTTGCCAAGAAAATACCAGGATAATTTGCCTTAGGATCACCATAACTTAGAAATTATTTGAAGGCACACAACAACAGCAACAACAAATATGTACACAATGTTTATTTTGTAAAGTCTTTTAATTACTAATCACCTGCAAAGTCTTCATGAAAAAGTATGTGTGCTATATAAAATTATCCCTACTTATCCAGTTCCACAAAATCATTATTTTCTTTCAATTTTTAAATGAGCTCTGTAATTGTAACTGAACACTGTTTTCAAAACTAACTAGAAATCATAACTCTGAAGTTATAGACACTGTTTCTCTTTTTCCATCCTGCTTTAAAGAGGCTGTTAAACTTTAAACACTTCAAAGTCGTGTCTTGGGTGTTTTATTACGCTTGTTATTGGTCGTTTCTTAACAGATAACATGGAGAAATCTTTATTATCTGGCAGTACAAAAGAGCTAGAGACAAACACAATCCTTTTGTCTAGCTCACTAACTCTCTGTTTGACAATTTATAAGTTGTGTTTCTGAAGACATTAACTGCACACTGCTGTAATTGTACAGGAGGGAAACTGCTTAAGAACCCAAGCAAACAGCTACCTTTACTCCTTGGAAACAAGGGCAGCCACAGACCAAAATGCAATATTCCTATCTTCACATTAAAATTACCCTCTCTACTTTCATTTCAATATAGCCTGTGATAAGGACTTTGGCTGGTGATGTCAATCATCACATTCAGATTTTCTGCACATGATTGGCCATCTCCAATAATACACTTTTGGAGACCTTTAATGAAGAAGGCCTAGACCCCTAGCCAGATCCTTCTTTGTTCACTGAAAATGTCTGTTTGAATTAAAATGATTGTACCTAGGTTAACAGTCACTTTACTAATGCAATGCTTAAGAGGCATTTACAGGCAAATAATACCCATGGCTGGCCAGCCCCTCCTGAAACTGCAAACTCCAGGATTCCATAGAATGTTGAAAGTGGAATAATCACACTATAAGAGTGTAGTGCGGAAATGGCCTAACAGTGAAGAGTTAGAACACACCTACTAGGCAATACAATATGGCAATGCTTGAGTCAGAGGTAGTGGGTTGCCATCCCAAAGAAGAAACAGACTGTGAAAGGGACATGACCATCATAAAAGGCCAGCACATTGCTCTCCCATACAGCAGATGCCCCCTCACTTGTCTGCATTTAAGTGGGCCATTTGTGTCCCTCTTCCCTGATGGGATGTGTGAACACATGTCCCTGTTTTGAAGAGGGGGGACAGTCCTTCCAGTTGCACATTTGCACATTACTTATTTCTACACACGGACAGATGTCCATGTTACCTGGATTCTAGGGATCCCTGGAGTTCCCTGGAAATTTATCATTGAACTTTTAATGAGAAGATGACTAATGAGGAACAAGCTTTCTCCAAGAAAAGTGTTTCCTGGTAGATATGTCACAGTAATAAGCATTCCTTGAAGGCAAAATGTTTGAACACTGTTATGACTAGCATGAGACAGCAGATAAAGTATCCCTATTATGAAACCTGCTGATGGGAGAAAAATATCATCACTCTGTTTCTCGTTGCAATCCATTAATTAGTTGAATCTAGGGGACTTTTTTTCCTGCTTAATGCTATTTCATTCATCATGACATAGGCACAATTTTGACAAGGCATCGTCTTTATAGCTAGACTGTGTCATTCAATTTGCAAGTTTATGTTATCAAATGATATTCACACTGGTAAGGTTTGTCACTATTATCCACATTCCATGTATCCATCTGGACTGGTCATGTGAGAAAAAGTCAGAGCTTCGAAATGACACATTAAAACAACATAGTGTTTTGGCTTGGAGATGGTGAAACAACACCGTACTTTTAATTAGGCCACATGCAAGAGTTTGGGGCACAACATTAAGGAATTTAGACTCAATGATTACAGGGGTGTAGACTCACTACATGGACAGACTAAATGGAGAAGAATATCACATGGTATAAGGCAAGTGTTGCTATGAGCTGAATGAAGTAGAAATGAGCACCTGTGGAAGAAGGGCATAAGAAATAGTACAGATTGTGAGTCTGAGTCTGGAAGATCTGAAGGAATTGAGGAGAGGGATTACTCATCATAGAGACAACAGGTGAGCATCTTTTCAGGCCTGTGAAAGATGGGAGAATACAGAGCATTACCATGCAATGCCAAGAATCTTTGCCTGACCAAGGGACTTTCCTCACTACACAGTTATGATGCTATTATTCCACTTTCAACACGCTATGGAATCCTATGGGCTTGCAGTTTAGGAAAGGGCCTTTAGAATTCTCAGCCAGCGAATGCTTTGGCCCCAGTAAACTACAAAGCCCAGGATTCCACAGGATGTTGAAAGTGGAATAATAGCACTATAGCAGTGTAGTGCAGAAAGGCCCTTACTTGGAGAAGCTTCAATACTATGAGTCCAGTTCCCAGAACTCCTTATCTTTCACTCTTCAGGGCAAGCCCAGGAAAAAAAGGGATGTAGGCAGAACTGGGGGGAAAGGAGATTTCCATACCATACAGCCTGTGTCAAGGGCTGGACCCTTCTCTCCAATCCTCAGGGTGAGAGGAAGGAATCTTAGGATGAGAGCACTGCCTTGAAAAGTGTGTCTCACTATATGTATTTCCCTCACTTGTTAGACCTGATGTTTTCTATTTCAATGGTATCCACTGTGCAACTGCGGTTGATGCTTAACGTATCATTCTTAATGAGATCAACAAGGACTGCTGCTTGTAACCTCACCCTTGTAATATCCCAGGACCAGCCCCTTGTGACTTCACAATGTGTTGATGTGGTGCTGACATCTAAGGGCCTGGGATAGTCCTAATCTAGAAATCCTGTCTGTGCTGATTCAATCACAGATTATGCATGTAGATAACAAAACACAAGCCACTTAAAACCACAGATTACAAGCAGGAAAAAAAAAGCAAATCTATTGCTTAAACTAACAGTGATATGTTTAATACAAGATACAATACAAATAAGAAATCAAGCTCCAAAAATCTGTGAACACATCAAACGTTTCATAAAACAGTCTTATATAAGGAATGTTGTAACGTCCAAATTTCAGCAATTACATCAAAAATCTCTTAAAACATCCACACAATTATAATGTCCAAATTTCCATTATTTCTCCAAGGATCTCATAAAACTTCTGTACAATATGACCATCCCTGGGAAATTTTACAGACATTTTGACATAGGTTTTCATCGGCCCACGATTTCTTGAAAATATAATTACAATCACAACACAATAGTAACTGCCTAATCTGCCAGATAATGCTACAAAACAAATACAAGTCATATATACTTGATCATTTACAAAACAAACCGAATCAATCAAACAGACCATACAGAGAACTATCATTAAATGGTTTTGTGAATAACTGTACAATGCAGAGAACTGAGAATTTCTTTCAGTTTCCACTAGGGAAGAAGTTTCTAAAATTCAAAAATGTCAATAAATAACTTGATTTGAAAAAAAAATACAGGAGAAAGCAGATTTGTCTATTCATACTTGACATATATCCCTTCAAGTGCTTTCTAGTTCTGTGATCTTTCCAGATCTAATCATTTGTACAGAAACATGGAAGATCATTTCCTGGTTAAATGACCAAAGACTGGCCAACGTATTACTTTTAAAGAACCATTTACAATGAATTGCAGAATTCCTCCCTGTGCTATCAAAAAAACAGGATAAACCTGAAGAGCACATACAAACTCTAGTTGAGAGATTCCTGTAGAATTGGAAGTAATAGTGTCTTCCCAAAAGAGAGAGGGAGGGGGAGGGAAGGAAAAACAGCTGATTTCCAGTTAACAAAGAGTTGACAATGACCTGCTGCAACCAAAACTGACTCAGTTATGTTACAAGAATATTATACCAGTCACTCCATTTTTTGGTCAACGTTGTACATCAAAATAAAAACAAGCTAGGAATGGAGAAAATCTTGGCTCTTCCCCATCAGTCCACAGAAGGCTCCTAAATCTCTCTTTGTAATAAAGACAAATGTTTATCCTTCTTAGAGTTCTTTGGCCAATAAAGATGTATTTTCTTACTCTTCCCTCCCTGCATGAAAAGTCTAAATATTCCCATATAAATCAACAGGACAAATCCATCATTCAATAGGGTTTTTGTTATAAGCTTCACCATCTGGATCACTTGGGAGTATGTTTACTACAAAAACAACAAGAGGAAAGGATTGTGCAAAACTCCAATGCTTTTGTTTTCTCCTTGTCAGTCTGGCTCATTTGTAAAATGGTCCATCATTTCAATTATGCTGCCACATAATGTACGTGAAGGAAAGATGAAGTCCTAGCAGCTGTTGCTCAGAGCAATAAATCATTCTAAGAAGCCCTTATGTGTAATTATAACTTCATATTGTTCAAATGCTATTTGTCTCTCAGTCATGTATTCGGATTGTTCCAGTCAGACATTGTTGAGATCCAGGTGTGACATTCCAAGTCCATCTGGCCAATTATCTGCCATGTCCTTGTTATCAATCACAAATTTCCTCTGCCCATTTCCTTCTTTCTGTTCCCCCCCAAGAAAAATATTTTTTAAAAAAAGAACTGAACTTGGGAGGAAAATAATACCTTGAAACTGATCCAAGCTTCTGTGACAGCTATATCATTCCAATTTTATAAATGGAAAATAAACCCCTGCTTGCATTTGTTTTCTCTGGCAAGCTGTCATTAAATAAAGCCATTTTAAAATAATACTGTGTTTTATGCAATGAAAAACGGATTTCAGATCAGCTCACCAGACTTCCAGTCTAACGTTGCAAGACTGCATATTAACTACATACCCCAGCATTTTAGAAAAGAAGACAACAGATGAGCTTCTTTATATACTCTCTGGAAGCAAACCTCTTTTTTCAGCAGAGAGGCACAAGAAGTTTCCTTAGTACTATTGTGGGAATGTTAATATTTAAGTGTTTCATATCTGCAAGTCAGTATAAATAATTTTTCAATTTCTCCCTGCTATAGAGAAAAATGAATGTTTCCATGCAGTTTTTGCCTGGTGGTCACACATCCCTTGAAGTGTTTCAAGAAACTGCTCTGCACAAAAATATACATAGTTTTTTTGTGGGCAGAACTATGGGGTTTTGCGTGCACACACATATGCACATGCGCGCACAGACACACACACACAAGTACTGTTTCCAGATTGCAACATGTGCTTTTTGCTACTTGAGAAAAATCTTGCACAGAAAACAAAGAAAACAAGTAGCTTTTTTTGTGCAAGATTTTTATTGTACAAGAGAGTCTTTTCTTGCATAGAAGACAGCAGTGTGGCTTCTTGAAGTAGAGGGTTTTCTGCACAAAACTCCAGAATTCTAACCCACCCACCATCAAAAAAAATAACGCAGGTGCTTTTGCATGAAACACTTTGGGATGTGTGGACACCCAGAGACACAAAACAAAATCCAGAAAGAAACAGTGGATTGGGCTGTTCGTGTGTGTGTTTTCACATTTTTCCTAGAAAAATGGGGGAAACCTAGTTGTCTTTTTTTTAAAAAATTAGTCCTGTTTCCTGCCTTTTTCTGTTTTTCTTTTCTTTTTTCTTCCAAGCCTTTACTGCCGTACATGCCACTATATTATTCTTCCTGAATGGGCTTCGAAAGTGTTGGGAAACTCATTTTTAAAGGTCAATGCTGGGTCTATTTTTGCCTTGCTGAAAGGTGAAACCACATGCTAGTATGTTAGTATAATTAGTTACCAATAATGTGACATAGGAAAGTAAGGACCACTCTGTCCAAGGAAATTGGGCACAGGGCTAACAGAGATGCTGAGAGTACTGGCACCATCGCAAAGAATTCTTTTCCTCTAGAGACATGTGTGAGCAGTGTGGAACTGGTGTCATCGTAAGCCATGTTTCCCTTTCAGATGGTTAGCCAGCTATCAGTTTTTAAGCCATCCCAAGAATTTTACACCACTTCTACAGTATGTCTTCCCCTCTGCCCACTATGAAAATAAAATGGCAGATTTTCAGCTGCTTTGGGAAAAAGAGTATTGTGTGTGCGTGTGTGTGTGCATGAATATCTTGGTGGAACAGGGTTTGGCTTCAGCAGTATTCTTTCTTTTACAATGAAGTTCCCTGAGAGGGTGGGCGGCTCCCATTGGAATGGAGTCACTACAATATTCTTAGCTTTTAATCTCCCACAGTTTTTGGCCAGAATGCCTATTGTATGTGGAAGTATGGCAAGAAAAGAGCTAAATTTGAATATTGTATTATTACAATCACAGATCAGACACAAGCCAGAACTTTTTAAAATGTATTTAAGAGGAAACTATGGCCCTTTCCACACGTGGGCGGAGAACAGGGTAAGCCACGCTAAAACGGAGCTTACCTCAGTCCATCGCGTTTCGCTGCTCCACACTCGTCGGCGTCCCGCGGCGTCTGGCAGTGCCCAAAATGGCGGCTGATGACTGGCGGAGGCTCTCCACCAACTGGAGAACCTCACCAGCCAGAAATCCCACCCCCGGCAGATCTGCAGGCACACCCTTGCGCTCACCTGCAAATCCATACCGGGCGCTGCGACGCACATAAAAAATGGTTTTTAAAAAGCATGTGGCACCGCCACTTCCGGGGGCCTAGCGCGGATTGGGGTGTGGAATTGCTCTAAAGTAATCCACCCCAATCCACTTTACCGTGTAGACGACCTCCCACGGAGGTCGCGCTACCACGTGTTATTTCCCCATGTGGAAAAGGGCCTAAGACTGTTACAGTGGCTAGAAGTCCCCCCTTAACACACTGTTAAAATGAGCAACTCTTGCCTGCCTGCTTATCTGGTCTTTACCTCTGCCACAAAAACAAACAAATGAACAAAAAACACCCACAGAAAATTTTGGCCTTCCTGCCTCAGTTTCCAGGGGCACTTTTTAAAACTATGAATAGTCAAAAACAAGTTGGGCTCACTCTTTCTCCCTTTCTGTTCTTCTTGACTGGGTCATTTTGGGTCTGGAAATAAAGAGTAATAAATACTTTTTTGATCCTAGCTTGGATAGAACTCAAAGGTTACAGGTTGCCCCTTCACTGTGATGTGTGGTTGCCTGCTGCCCCCAACAGGCCTAAGCACCCCATCCCATTTGGACGCTACTTGTCCCTAGACAGGCAGAGATTGTGTAAAATCCCTTACTCCCCAGCCAGTCTCTGTAGCAAATTATTCTCATAATGATTAAAAAATATTCATCATATGAATTGCCTCCTAAGCCTCTGACCTGCTAATGCAAAATTACCTAAGTATGAGAGATGGACTTTTGATTAGAAAGAAGATGGAACACTTTATTACCAGATAGTGCTAAAAACCCATTAACAAATCTACAGTAAGGCTTCTTGTATGTCTTCCTACAGAGTACAATATAGTATACAGTCCATAACCACACACACACACACACACACAGTCCCAGAAAACCCCATGATAGATTCACCTTAGGGTCACCATAAATCAGAAATGACTTGAAGGAACACAGCAACAACAATCATTTTGAGGATATACTGTTATAAAACAATTTCCCTATGAAGCTAGGATTTTTTTAAAAGTTTATTTAATCTATTTTTGGCATGTACAAGAGAAGCGTGAGAAACTGATTCCGCTTGCCTATAGTATGAACTATTCAAGTTATACTTCCTGAACCTGAACTACAACAAAGTTAGTTGACAAAACCTATACTTTTCCAAAGTTTGCAATGCAGTTCAAGGGGAAATATAAATAAATATATATAATACCTGGAAGAGTTAATTTTTTTTTAAAGAAAAGTATACCAAAATAAGTATAAATTTTCATGTTAACTAAAAAAAAATCGGATGGCGAAGGTGGCATGAAATGAACCTAGCAGCAGTGGAAATATTAAATCCCGAGTAAAATCAAGCTTGACAGGTTCACCCATACATAACAGTGCCTGCCCAGTAGCAGTAGGCACTTCACAAACATAAAATATTCAAATGCAATATCATAAAAGAACAAATTGCAGTATAAAAATGCTATCAATTCCTTACTCTTTTTGATTTGGTTGATATTAGAAAATTTGGCAGAAATTTTTTGTCCATTACTAATTCATGCCATCTTGTCACAAGATATATATATTATATGTATATGTGTGTGTGTGTGTGTGTTTATATATCAAGGGTAGGTAGAGTTTAGCCCATGAGATGCACTTAAAGCCAAAGACCATTTTTAGGGTCCCCTAAGACTCCCATGTCAAATTTTTGTCCCTCCCCTTTTTACCAAAAATTGCTAATCATGCCCATCCCAAACCTCCAGGGGGTCCCTCACTCAAATAGGATGAAATCTTGTTTAGGCCAATATAGCCTGCAATCTGGTTAAAGGCGGATGAAAATAGAGTGAAATGGCTAATTTCACCACATAAAGGCAAACTTTTTTGATCAAAAGGCAGCATTTCTGGGTTAGCATGGTTGGGGTCTGACCCTCCAGAGCTCCATGGAGGTGGATGCAACCTCTGAGAAAGATTTAGAGTACATTGTTTTTCTAGAACTGAGAGTGTGTGATATGGCCAAGGTCACCCTTTGCGTTTCCAAGGCCAAGTGGGAAATTGAAATCTGGTCTCTAGGATCACAGTCCAACACTCAAACCATTACACAACACTGGCTCTCACATGCTTTCTTAGAAATGAGTAACTTCGAAGGTGACAGAGGGCTGTTCCAAAAAAGGGGCAATGATATACACTTAGCTGGACACTACATATGTAGCAAGCCAACAAGACAGCCTTTTGCATGAAGAATTATGGGGGATAATTGGCAAGGAAATTTAAAAAAGAAGAAATTTTACAGTGGAAAGGAAATGTATGTGTGTCTCTGTGCCTTCTAAGGTATTTTCTGGTAAGGTTTTCAATTTTTTTACAATCTTCCAAGTATGGGCTACTTGCAACAATCTGGACATTGCTGGATTGAAACTTTTATCATCCTTGGCCAAGATGATTAATGGAGATAGGGGCAGCCAATTCTACATTAAATGACATGTATTTTTCTTTCAGTGGGAGAAAATATCCCATAATGCATAGCTCTGAACTAGCCCACTGAACTCTTTAGATTATCCTATTTTACGAATTGAGACATTTTATTTTAGATCAAGGCTGCTCAAAGTGCAACCCACGGGTCAAAGTATTTCTGCTTTTGCTCCAAAATGGCCCACCCAAATGATCTCAGGGGCATGCAGAAGGCATCCCCACATGTTTGGACCCCTCCCCGGACTCCCCAGGAGTCAAAATGAAGTTTTGTGATTTTTAAAAAATTCTATTTTGTCTCAAATGTCACAAAATGTCCCTGGAAGGCCCCATAACATATTAGAAAGAGAGTGATTAGGGACAAAGAATGAGTTCTTTTTGTGGGATCAGGTGTGGGCTGCAAAGGTCTCCTGGAGAGCTAATACGTCCCCCTAGTCTTCCACAGTTGCTTATCCCTGTTTTAGACGAACACACTGACACTTTCTACTCTAAAAAAAATTTCCATGAAGATAAGATAGGTTTCATACAACTTTAATGCTGTGGGACCAATATGTGCCAAGCTGTAAAACAGAACACAAAGCTAAGGTTAGTCAGCTTCTGAATTGACTTCTCCCAGATGACCATACACCACAGATAAAAGTAAACAGAATCCCATCTTGTACTTAAGTATGTTTCTCTCCCATTTCAGTCTTTCCTTATTTTGTTTCATAAACATACGTAACTTAATGGCATATTATGCCACAGAAGCATTGGTTAGCATAGAAGGGTGCAGAGCAGTACAATGCTAGTCTTTACCTTGACAGGTTAATTATGAAGCAATCTAAGAGACTTAGAAATCAGCCAGCCATCCTTGGTGAATTGAGAGAAAATAATTTCCCTACATCTCAGAATAATTAAAAAGTAGAGGTTCAAATTTGCATTAGCACTCACAAAGCAGCTCCACTATGTACACTGTACATTCTTTTTCTTTTTTAATTTCTACCTTTCTTCTCATAATACAGACATCAATCTTGAGTTGGCTTCAGACACAAAACAAAGAGATAGAACGAATGACTTTCATTTTAACTCTACAGCCTTTTCAGCTTTTCTAAACCTGAAGGCAAGAGAAGACAGAGTTTCATAATACAGGTATGCCTCAGTTAATGAAGTAGAAATGTTCCTGGTTATCACTTCTTGATAGGACAGTTTGGTAGCAAATGTAGAAATAACATGGAGAAAGTAGGGATAGGTTCCTATTCAACATGCTTCAGCAAGCTTTGCATCCAAAGCTAACAATATGCACATCTGAAATGAAACAATCAGGTCAGGTAAGACCTCCATAAATAAAGGAAAACATTGACCGCTTGAACGTTTCTTTCAAGACCACTTGAAAGTTTCTTTCAAGATCATTTGAAAGCTTCTTCCAAAATGCATCCAGCTATGATTTTTTTTCTTTCATTAGTCTCCTCTTCTTATGATCTTCATTTTGATGGCTGAAGTATACATCTATGCTTCTTTGACATATTTGGGGTAACTGGTGAGATGGACTTACCTGCTTTCTCCTTTTCTCTATGTCTTGGTGTTCTCTAAGGAAATCTGGAGACAGCTGCTGGTTACTGTGCCTATTGTAAGCTGGCACACACTGCTTCAGTACAATTGGTAGAGAAAAACCCCATTAAGACCAAGAGCAAGCTTGTATTGCATTGCTTACTGCAGACACACTGCTACAATCTGATTCTAAAAGCCTGTGTTTCTCCAGCTCTCTTTTACCAGGTAAGAAGGAAAAGAAGAGGGTATGGAAGAAGAAAAAAACTTTTCTTTCTCAGGGGCTTTGTTAACTGAAGTATTACATTCTAGAACCATAGACAGTTGGACACCACTGGTTAAAATAAGAAGCATTCACATTGCTTTATGGCAGGGGTAGATACCTTGTGATCCTTCAAATGTTGCTGGACTGCAAGTTTATTGGTCCCCGCCAGCACAACCAATTGATGAGAAATGATAAGAGTTGTAATCCAAGTACATTTAGAAAGGCACACATTTTCCATCTGCTCTGTACAGCCTCTCCTACAAACTATTCCCAAATGTTTTTAACTACAGTTGGGAAACATGAAGTTGGGATGGTCAACACTAAAAACCTGACTATCAGGGCAGAGGGCAACAGATGTGGAGAATTCCTGTAATTTCCTTTTGGGGAAAAAAAACCCCTAATGATATCCATGATATCCTTTGGATAAGCTGTGGGAACAGGGATGTTGGGAGCACTGCATCAGTGGTGGAGCTTGGAGTGTGGGGAACGAGGGTGGGAGGGGGCAGGGCTACAGCGCAGGGGCCATAGCCATTGTGCATGGGGACATGGCCACAGTACATGGGGGAGTACCCAGGGCATGCAGGGGTGTGGTTTGTCAGGGCTGGCAGGATTTGGATCCTCTGTGCATGAGCAGAGTGCAATCTGTGAAGCAAGGCTTCGCTGCAGCAGGGGGTCTCAGTGGAGCAGAAAAAATTCCAGAGGCTCATTAAGTAAGACTTAGAGGTTGAATTTATTGCTGCACTCTAAAATAAGGCTTGGCAAAAACATACCAGCATTCCAGCAATTAGACAAATAGGAATAACAGAAGACAATGGAGAAAAATTGAGCAGCATCTCCCCTTACAAACCATATACTGCCAATAGCATGGCAGGTCCAGCTAGGTGTCTAACTGGCAGCTGGTCAAGGCAAACACCAGCCTTTTTATGCTATCTTGTCACCCTGGAACAAGTAGGGTGATCCAATCAGTGCTCTGGCATGTGGCCTTCTCTAATACACAAGACATAGCCATAACAATCCTGCTGGCCTTGCACCTGGCTGCCTGGCCACACCACCTCTTCCCTTTGCCACCAATCATAGGAAAATTTTGCCTGCCTGGCAACAACCTTGACATGGCTATGGGCTGGGGCACCCCAAAAACATTGCTGCCCAGGGCGAATCACCCCCATTGCCTCCTGGTCCCTATGTGACTGCACTGCATTAAGGTGGTCCACTCTCACTTGGCCAGCTGATTGTGAGAGATTGTTCTTCCTCATTACAATTGAACTATGGGATTCCTTGGGATTTAGTTTTAGCTTCCATGCTCACTGGGGGATCATATATGCACATGAATTTAAGTCTCATCAATTGCTGATGACACCCAATTTTACTTCTCCTTTTCATGAAATGCAACTGATGCAGCCAATGCTCAGAAAGAGCACTTGGGCAGAGTAGCAGACTGGCTGAGGGCAAGCAAAATAAGATTCAGTCCAGATAAGATGGAGATCCTTCCTCAGCCCTCTGTCCGGTTGTTGTTGCTGTTGTTGTTGTTTCTGCTACAGTTGCTATATTTGTACCCTCCCACCCACCACTTTTTTTTTTTTGCAAAACTGGGACTCAGAGCAGCTCACAAATTAAAAGAACAATACAATTAAAAACACACAAAAGGTAAACATAAAATAGAATTAAATTATTCACAGTATTAAAACAATTTAAAGCTCAAATTAAACTCAATTTAAAGCTCAAATTAAAAGAATAAAATGGACTATAAAAAGATTTAAAAAAACTATTAAAAAACATTCAGTTTAAATAATACAGCAGCTCCTAGTCTGCTCTTAAAATTTTCTATTTTAAAAGCCTGTTGGAATAAAAAAGTTTCAGTCTACCAACAAGGAGGGGATCATTCTGGCCTCCCTAGGAAGGGAGTTTAGATAGTAAAGAGCCTGTTCCAGAGAGTGATGCATTCTCTCTAAAGAAGCAAGTTTGCAGAACAAGTGTGCTATTAGACGCCTAAATGCAATTAGAGGAGCAGCTGACCTCAGTGTTGGGAACCTTCCATCTGTTTGGGCTGATATACATTATTATGGCCCAGTGTTACCCCACTGGCATACCCTATCCCGGGGACTATACATTTGATATTAAATATGCCCGCCATGTCCGAACAGATACGTAGATAAGGAGGTTGAACGACCAAAAATAGGTCAGGCCAGGAAAATCCTCAGTCACATTCCCCTGGGGGACCTCAGGCTAAACACGTCTGCACGAACAAAAGGTTTTCAGCCAACCTGAGTGGATTATTGGGTTTTCCCCAGGTTGAACAACTCCGATGTTAGTAAACCCTGCACTGCATCTACATAAATCAATCATGCAAACTACCAAGTTACTACTGTGCAGCATTTCTCCCTTTGTTTTGGCCATTCTTCTTCCTGGGAGAGGGCCTGCCCTCGAGGTACGTTCTGCTCTATAGGTAGTCCTAGTTTTTGAGGGTCTCTTCAGTGAACGCCCCGCCATGCTAGCAGACTGGAACTCTGTTAGTCAAGTGATCCCCTCAGTCACCTCTCTTCACTGAGCTCTATTCTTCTCGCTGCTTCCCGGACTGAAGACTTCAGGATAGGTGCAGTATCACCACCTTTACACCCTCTCCACTGAATCCCCTATCAATCTTCACCTCTCTCCTTTCTTGATAAGCTTTGTGTGAGTGAGTGAGTGAGTGAGTGAGTGAGTCCGTTGGTGCATGAGAACACATTTACTAATAAAATCCATTTATTGGTACGATTGTTTGGCTTTTCGATTGGGTTGACCCCATAAAAATTGGGTAAAAGATCCTGCTGAGTTACCCTGCCCCTCGTTTGGCTACAGCCAGTGCTCCACTAATTTCTCCAACCTTTGCATTTTTGGAGCGAATCACGGTGTCCCCCAGGGTACCCCCAGAAGTCAGGGTAACACTAGATCCTCTACTTTTTTTTAGCACTGTGCAAATATAAGCCACATTGGGTCACACAGCTGATTGGTTGTAGAACGGAGTTGTTGTTGTAGTTGTTGTAGTTGTGTGCTTTCAAGTCATTTCTGACTTATGGTAACCCTAAGGAGAACCTATCATGCTGTTTCCTGTGCTGAAAGTGTGTGATGTGCCCAAGGTCACCCAGTGGGTTTCCATGGCAAAGCAGAAAACTGAACCCTGATCTCCAGGGTCATAGTCAACAGTCAAACCACTATATCATACTGGCTCTCAGTAGAGTGGATACCTTGGCCTAAAGCTCACCCATTGCACAATAGTTGGTCAGTTCCCCATCCACAAAGTCAAAAGTGAAAAAGAGGGTTGTGTTTGTGCTTGCCAAATAAAGGGTTGCACTCACACAGCTACTGAAAAAGAACAACCACCTGTACAACTATATTATCCCAGTGTAGTTCTCTAACAGGATTCCAGCCTATGACCTCGCCTGAGCAGAGACAGCCTTAGAAAAATTATTCATGCTCTGGTCATTTCTGGTTTGGATTACTGCAATGCATTGTGTGTGCGGCTGCCTTTGAACATAGTCTGGAAATTCCAGTCCCAAAGAGGGCAGCCAGGCTGCTAAGTGGACTTCAGCATGATCAAATACTGCTTGTCCTTTGCCATTTGCAAAGTTTAAAACATGTTTTAAAATACTTTTAAAACATGATAGATTTGAAATTCCACAATTTGTAGTGGGCTACAACTTTCACACCCCTAGCCATATGAATAGAAAGTGCAATTTCTTTTCTGGTAAATACCTATGAGGAAACATATCAGAATAACATGGATAAAGAACATGAGAGCACAGGCCTGACTGTGTAATAGCCAGGTGCATGGACTCCCCTGCCGTAACCTGGGAATGCCACTCTCCATTTGCTGCAGGTTGGCACATATAGCAGGATCAACTGAGGGGGACATCTTGGCTAAAATATATGCACACGCACACCTATATATGAATATGCATGTCTACATATACAGGTGCGCACACACACAGACGGAGAGGGAGAGAGAGAGAGGGGAGAGAGAGAGAGATTGTAAAGAATAAAACTTCAGTTATTTCCAGATTCTCTCCTCCCCGCTATTTCTACATGGAGAACTGCCTAGCCTTGCAAGTTTAAGGACATCTCATTTTACCAAGACAAGTTATAGTCCAATAAGAGATATCACCTTGCTAGCTTTGTGTGTCTCAAACTATGAAACTGCAATAAGAGACATTTATACCAGAAACACTGACGGCCCCTTAAATTATGTTATCTTGAATAGGAGTCCTATAATAAAACAGAATGATTAACATCAAGGCAGGTTCAAGTGAGATGCAGTTAATTATCAGGAAGGCTGTTCAATTTTCATATTTTTATGTAATTAGATTTCATGTCTCCTGCTTTTTTATTGAAGCACTTATGCCTTGGTATTATGCTCTAGATCCAATATGTCAAGAAATACCAAGACATAAAGTAATCAGGAAATGACTTATTAAATCTAAGTTCTATTAATGAAAACATACCAGCACTGGAGACATTGCTGCCCCATTTTACCAGGAGCTGTGATGAATGAGATCATTTTAATATATAGGTCCAAGTATCACAAAAACGAAACTGTGATCCACCCACAACCCAAGCAAACAATATTTCTGAGATTTTAACCACCCGTCAGAACAGGTAGGACTCACACAATACCTTAACTTACTTTCTGACTTCTATGTAAGCAGGAGTTAGAAGCAGCACAGCTCTAGGTTACTATTGTATCATGGTTGCAGTACAGCCCAAGTATTGGGTGGGACTTTCACAGCTAAGTGAAGCCAGTCCTATTATCAACTGCTTCAGGCAGAAAATGCAGTAGGGCAGCAAGAGAACCCCAGACATTCCTCTTTCTTGGAGGAAAAAGCTGTATGTGCCACATTAAATTATCCAGCTACCTTCATATGTTGTGAAGAACACTCTTGAGGGTTGTTTTGACTTAAATGTCAGCTCACTGAGGTGAGAAGAAGGGGGGGGCATCTTGTCCTTTGTCTCATACAGCAAAGTGCTTGGGCCAAGCTTGCTGGTATGGTGCAAATTATTCATGTCACAGCAACTTGACTGGAAAGATCAGATCTTACAGGAGGAGGAATAAGTCCTGAACTTAAAGGCTTCCATGTTTCCTCCAGTGAAAATAAGTCCAATGGAAATAATGCATTTGCAGAAGTTGCAGTTCTCATCCTTTGGGATACAAGCCAACTCCACAGAAAATGAACACAGAAAATGAATGCCTTTTACTGAACTTTTCATTCTTGTTCTTTGGATACAATTATACTGAACAGAAAATAAACACAGCACTGGGCATGTGCATGCATTTCAGCTGCTGTAGATGCTCCTGTAGGAGGTGAGAGAGAAAGAGGCTGAAGCTCAGCAGTGGCAAAAATGTATTGCAGAAGGAAAAATCCTTAGAATTTGCAGTAGGATCTTGGTGATCAGGACTAGAAAACACCTCTTCTTGAGATCACAGCTGTCAGTCAACATAACCACATATGGGGCATCTTCATAAGCTCCATAATATAGCAATTTCAAAAATACTTTTGAACAAAGTTTCCCATATAGTTTATCTATCACAGAGTACCATCATGCCATCAAAAGAAGAAGGAGGAGAAGGAAGAGGAGGAGGAGGAGGAGGAGGAGGAAGAGGAGGAGGAGGGAGAAAAAAGGGGAAGAAAAGATCAACCACTCAGGCTTTTTATCTAACTACAGCGATCAGGAACATCTTGTAGGTTTCAATTCTTCTCTTCCTCACTCTTTACCTCATAGTGAGCCACCTTCTTACCAGTTTGAGTGCTAAGGTTTGCAGAAGATCTACATCAGACTGGACAACTGTATGGTGGTGGGGAGCTATTCTTCATTTGTGCGACCATCTATGAGTCATTCCATTGTGTTTGGACACATTGGAAGTGATGTCATGTGCATGTAGTTTTCAATGGTTTGTCATGTTTTCAGATCCCTCCACCCCCACAAATGGCTGAAAATAACACCCTCCTCAAATTAAATTGAGACGGCACTCAGGGTTTGCAGAAACTGGCAGAGGGCTCTAGGAACCACAAAAGTGGGGTTTAGGAGTACATGCAGCCCACAAGCTGCACCTTCTCCACCTCTGATCTATACATGCCAGTCATATTTAAATGAAACAGTCTGCAGTTCAGCTGCTAACCTGGTTTCAAACTGTAGTTAAGTACTAAGTATGACATATAAAAATGGATACTGTCGTGAGCTCTGAAACCAAAAAAAGAGGAAAACTGCCCTGAACATGAAGAAAGAGCATGCACAGGAAAAGGAGGAAATTGAGAGGCATGTGCAAGCCTGTAAGGTGCTCCCCAATGCCTAACTGAGCTTTATGCTGGTATAATCCCACAAGTGGCAGTGACTATGAAGCCAGTCAGTTGGATGGGTAAGCATTACATTACAGTTCCCAAACCCTTGGGTGCTATGCTAAGCTGAGCTTCAATTCTCTCACTTACGAATGTGGGAGATCCCCACCCTCTACCACCCATGCAAAACTATTCATTATAATGATTGTTTATTTGCTTCAGGCAAAAAAAAAAAAAAAAAGGAGTAGGGAAGAAAAAAGAGAGTAACAACACAGAAGCAATATATTATCACAGTGGCACTGCTAGCAGCCACAGATTCTAGCTGGCATTCTTATCTAGCTCTCATTTCCAATTCAACTAAAATACAAATATGTTGACTAATGACCTGAAACACAGTGGGTGACTGCATAAATCAAGTCCCTTTTTAAATTTTCACTTGAAAAATTCCTAGATACCTTTAAAGTCTTAGATGCTGTAACAACCATGTTTTAGCAGTAATACTTGAATTGTGCTAAAATGAAGGTTGACATATATCACAGCGCAGCATAAACAGAAGTCTTAGGACATCTTTTTTAAATAACATTGTTGGTTATTGAAATCTAAGATCTTTTTTTCTGAGTCTTGCTTTATGAGAGCACGGAAAACCACAGAACAGAGATTATGATGACTATACATGCAGACATATTCAAAATGACTTCTGATATCTTCTTAAACCCAGCTAAAGCTGAACAGTATCTAGCTCTTGTTTCCTTTGCTTCCTAGGATTTCAAGGCAGTTGAAAGGGTACCACCTGAAGGCACTGGCAATTTGAGATATTTAAATAAGCTTGGGAACAGTGTGGAGATAACATTTGGGCCAGAGGGAAAGCACAGTGGATGCCTGAGTCACAGAAGGCTCCTGACCTAAGGAGATGACCCAGTGGGCTTCTTTACCCATTGGTTACAAATCGTAAGGAGCAGAACTGCTTTCCAGTACAGGCATATCTCAGTTTAAAAAGCTTCTAAGAAAGAAGCTTCTTTTTATAAAGTCTTTTTATACCCTCTACCAAGTCCTCCTTTTTCTTCTTTATTGTCTGTTTTGCTGGAAGTTTTTAGTAGCATTAGCACTAGGAGGATGGTTAAGGAGGTCTGGAGAAACATAGACTTTTAGAATCAGGTTGCACCAATATGTTTGCAGTAAATAATGTGATAAAAGTTTGAGCTGGGTCATAATGGGGATTCTGCTCTAGACAATCCTACTACAGTGGTGTGTGACTACTTACAACAGACATGCTAACCAGCAGCTGTCTCCAGAATCCCTCACAGAGCAGGTTGAACACCAAGATAAATAGAAAAAGGGAAAGCAGATAAGTCTGTCTTACCAGTTACCCTAAACATGTTTTAAACAAAGCATAAATCAGTAAGTTTGGCCATCAAAATAGAGATCATAAGAAGAAGAGGCTAATGAAAGAAAAAACATTGCTGGACATGTTTTGAAAGAAGCTTTCAAGTAGTCTCTCAAAGATTCAGAATGTTTTTTTCTCTTTATTTATGAATGGCTTATCTGACCTGGTTGTTTCATTTCATTTGTGGATATTGTCAGTTTTGGACTATAAGTCTGATGGAGCATGTTGAACTGCTCTTATTTTTTGTAGTGTAGGAGCCTATTTCTATTTTCTCCATCTTATTTCTGCCTCTGGTACCAAGCTTTCTGTTCAAGAAGTGATGCCCAGGAATACATCTACTGTGTTAACTGAGATATACCTGTATTGGGGAAGAATGACCTATAATAGAACTCAGAAGGCAGTGTTTGATGATGATTAAGGTCTTGTGTATGAGAGAGGCATAAGAATAACTGAAAAAGATATAATAACTGAAAAAAGATAATGGGGATCAAAATGCAAGTGAAACTCTAAAACTGTGTTTTGGATAAATGAGGTATTTTTACAATCCATTTAAAATATATCATGATGATTCATTTTTTCCCTACCACTTTTCAAGGACTACCAGACTCTCCTACAGGTAAATCATAAAGTTCTGTGAAGCAATGACAGGTTTACTAATAGCAGCCGCAAGCAATGAACAATTACGTGACCTTAGCCTCTTGAAATGCACACACACACACACACACTCTCTTAAAAGTTATATTCTTATAAATAATAACTCCACAGTCTAAAGCCCCTCATCTCTGTCTACACATGGGACCTGCACTTTGGGTATGGGAAACTTTCAGAATAGATGAGTTCCATCCTCACAATGACTGTTTCTTGATACAGCTTCCATAATCCCTTATCATTCGCCATGGTGAAGGTATCTGAGAATGGAAGCCAAAAACATCTGGAATGCCAAATGGTTACCCTTTCCAATCCAAAAGGTCATCCATGGTGGTATGTATGTGCATTGAGACTTCTATCAGCCTTCTCTCTGTTGTAAGCTCTCATAGTCCTTGAAAGAGGACTGTTGAGGTCGGATGATCTTTTTAAGTGACATGTAGTACAGAACTGGGAGAAACAGAGTTAGGAAGGATTATCAACCCCTTTTATAAACACAAACTGTTTTCTTATGTAGTTTCTCCTTACTAGAGCTATGTGCTGTCCATGGTGCTAGTTCCGTTGCTATAGAGGACACTTGAGAAAACTGAATACTGAACAGTTCAAAACTACCCACCACAGCTTGGAAAGACTTTGAGGTTACTTTTTGGGCCACACCTCACAGAACTCCAAAGCCAGCTTTGCCAGTAGCTGGGGGATTCTATGAGCGGCAATCTTCAAAAGCAACTTTTCATGTTTTGTGAAAATATCAAATATGAGAGCCTTCTGCACAAATATGTATTATAAGAGTCGGAGCCTCTCCAACTTTCATCCTGCTACAGCCATTCCTCACAGGCTGGAAATGCCTTTTCTGCTGAGCAGGCAGCCATTCTGTTTGCATTAATGCACTTAGTGTTAATATATACATTTGCCTTCTTTCATTAACACTAAAATCTGTAGAAATGAGTTAGATGTCTATTTTTGAGATGCAATCTCAGTGGGATTTCTGAAGCCTGGAGTAAAATCAGACTTAGAGAGTGGCATATTTTTAGTTATTCAGAGTTCCGAAGTCTATGAGGGCTGAGACCATAAAATGAGGCCAAGTATCACAGCAGGCTGTGTTCATAGCAAGAACCAAAAGCTGGTCATTGGCCTATTTAAGACAGGCAAAGATAAGATACAATACCATTTTGCTTGACTGGCATTCCTTCTTCCCCCGTCCCACCATGAAAAGCAAAGCACTCTGAGATTTATAAGTCCTTTTTGAAATATTTCTCTTTTGTGTCCAAACAATGGATGGAATGTACTAGCTCCCACTTCCACCAATGTGTGTGCAGGTGAAAACACATAGAATTTTCTACCCATTTGGGAACCCTGCAAAGTCAGAATTTCTGACTCCATGAAAGATTTCAAGCAATTCAGCAAAAGATGTATACCATCTCCCCTCAGCCACTTAGCCTCAGTTTGGTAGGGCCAGAAGTGAAGAAAGTGAGAGCTGGGATGTCAAGAGTGGATCGTCCAAAGAAAGTAACAGCTGAAAAGACATTTCAAATACTCCAAAACTTCACTGCCTACTATTCAGGATACATAAACAAGGTAAGCCCAATACAATTTGGATTCAGTATAGATTTATAACCAAGCTAATTTTACAGATGCTTAGTAGGACAAATCAGGATTTTTGCAGCCCTTATGTACACCAATTTTATTAATTATTTTGGTATTAAATTAATTAATTTTGCCTGTTTTAAGATTACATGGAAATCTACAGTACAATTCCATTTTTCCATGGCAATTTCCTATGGAAGCTTTGGATTTCATAGAATCATAGAAATATAGAGTTGGAAGAGACCACACAGGCCATCCAGTCCAACCCCCTGCCATGCAGGAACACCCTCAAATCAATCCCGACAGATGGCCATCAAGCCTCTGCTTAAAAGCCTCCAAGGAAGGAGACTCCACTACACTCCGAGGCAGCAGATTCCACTGCCGGACAGCCCTGACTGTCAGGAAGTTCTTCCTGAGGTTCAGGTGGAATCTCCTTTCCTGCAGCTTGAATCCATTGCTCCTTGTCCTGGTCTCTGGAGCAGCAGAAAACAAGGCCCTTCCTTCCTCTACGTGGCATCCCTTCAAATATTTAAACATGGCTATCATGTCCCCTCTTAACCTCCTCTTCTGCAGACTAAACATACCCAGCTCTCTAAGTCTACCCTCATAGGGCATGTCTTCCAGGCCTCTCACCATTTTGGTTGCCCTCCTCTGGACTTGCTCCAGCTTGTCAATATCCTTCTTGAATTGAGATGCCCAGAACTGGACACAGTATTCAAGATGGGGTCTAAGCATCTTGAAGCATAGTAGAGTGGTAATTTGGGGCTAACATTTCTAAACGTATCTCCCTAAGCTGCAAATCCTAGGATCAAATAGGATGTTACCACTGCAGTTAAAGTAGAAAACTGAACTGGGGAAAAAAAAACCTTAAGAAACCATCAGTCTTAGTAAAATGAAGAAAATTATTTTATCTTCTCTAGTCTTCCATGATGTGAAGTAGGCAAACGAACACTCATTCCTGTACACACACACATATACATATCTTATAGCTACATATATATATATATATAGCTATACACAGAAAGAGTAAATTCTATTTGTAATTACTTTCTGAATCGACCACATTGTGAAAGAAGATAACTTTATGCCAAACTAAATTATATGTAATACATTTTATGTTTCTAAACTTATCAACTGACTTTCAGTCTCTGTAGGGTGATAACAGTGTGGTGTTTGGATGTTTCCAAACTATTGTCTGAGATCCTACACCGCAAGCTGTGATGTGTTATATTACAGTGATGGAGCTACATCGCTAACATGATACACAACTGTGACAAACCTGATGGGAGGGGGTCTTGACAACAGAGCCTCCTTGGCAACTGAGAGTGTTTAAACTGATTGGCTGGTGAAATGGAACCTTGGATAGCCCAGGGGAGGAGCTGGTGGAAAGAGGAAAATAACGGATTTTAACTGCCTGAGGAGTGATTGAAGGGGGAGTGCGATTTGTGGTGTGTTTGGGGAAGGTTGGCGATTTGAAGTGCTCTATGGGAGAGAGAACTGAGAAACTGGGTGTACAAGAGATAGTGAATGAATTGAAAGAGAGAGAGAGAGAGAAGAATGGTGTGCTGTTTATAAACCTTTAGATATAAAACACATTTAAAGCAACAGTGTTACAATAAATGCTTGAAGTTCTGTGTTCCTTAAAACAGTGTCACAGAGTCTTATTTTGAATTCTGGAAATATACACACTACCAATAATATCATTTTGACCTTAGCGCTGACAGTATCACAGTCTTGGAAAATATAAATCCCTGCTGATCCTTACATCTGGGAGAAGGGCAGATTTAGGGAAGGCAGTAAAGGGGGAGAGTCCTGAAAGGAAGAAGCCAAGGGGAGACAAGAGTGAGGAAGGGACTGAGTTCTCAGAAAGGGAGAACTAAGGCAGACCCATTTGTCCTGGCCCTGGCTTGATTCAGAGATCTCCCTGGCTATTCAGGTCTGATCACAAAGGGGTGTCAGGCTGGGCACGCCTTGAGTGCGAGGCTTGGGTAACTTTCGCGCTCACGTTTTCACGTTGTGACAACAACCATGTAAGAGAACTGCAGTGATGTGCAATGGGGCATCATCACAAGAAGTCCTAAGCTTTCACTGCATAACAGCTCACCACAAAAAAAAAGGGGGAGCTGTTTTTCTGGCTGAGCACATGAATTTTCACTGCCTTCCATTCTGGATTAGCAGTGCCCTCTGACTCACTGCACCCCCTGCCCCTGCTGCACTATCAATGAACAGGGTGACCTGACTCACAAATTGCCATGCTGTTATGCAGTGCAGCCACTGTGCAACACTCAGGCTGCTTGTTCTCCCTGTGGGACAGTCCTGAACAACATAACTATGGAAGTTGGTTTATGATATTAAAGACTACCAGCCATCATTTCCCCCCACCCCCTCCATTTAAAACAAAAGTTTATTTTTCTCCATGGCTTCAAAATTGTTCATCTCAGCTAATTTTGCTACTCATATTCTAAACTGGAGATTATTAGTTGTATTTTCCACTGAATCACAAATACACCACAAAGAAGAATTATAAATATTTTGAAACTTATCTATGATGTCTTGGGTCCTTGAGGGAATATAAAAACAGACCAGTGGGGATGCAATTTTCATCAGTTGTCAGCAAATGAAAACTATGACTGTACATATACTTCAGTTAACAAAGTTGGTGAGTTCCTAGACATTATTCCTCTAACAGAGAACTTGGTACTAGAGTCATAACAACACGGGAACAATAGAATGACAGGCTCCTACACCATTAAAAAGGAGAGCAGTTCAAGAAGTTGCAGCACACTTTTTATTCAAAACTAACAACACACATATATGAAATGAAACAAGCAGGACAGGTAAGTCTTCCGCAAGGGGAAAAAAAAATCCTACTGGAGACCACATAAAGCCTTCTTCCAAAATGCATCCAGTTATAATTTGCATTTTCCCCAACCTCCACTTTTCTTACGGTTTCCATTTTTGTGGCCAGGCTTATAGATACTTGTTTTTTAACAAGCTGAGGGTAGCTAGGGAATCAAGTTTATTTGCTCTCCTCTTTTCTGTTTTGCTGTTCACACGTGTTCAGTAAGAAATTTTGGTGACAGTTGCTGTTTATCTTGCCTCTTGTGGGAATGCATACATGGCTACAGTACAACTGGCAAGAATAGGATCTGTCCTTTTCCAAATTAAAAATCTGAAAGTCTGTATTTCTCCAGCTCTCCTTTACCATCCTCCCAATACAAATGCTGGTAAAGTACTTTCAGGGCAGACTGAGAATCAGGATGAAAAGTAAGGGCTGGGCAGGCATGAAACGTCTTCACAAAAAGAGAGCTTCACTGTTAGAGGTTTCACTGGTAGAGGTTTGCCTCTATTTAACTCAAATCTTTCTACTACAGATGTGAATTCCTCCCTATGCTCACATCAGTGTAGCCACAGATACGGTACACAACTGTTGCCCAAGAAAGAGGGATCAGCAGAAGCAAATTCTGGTCAAACCGGACATTTGCACATGAGTGCTAATAATTATAGGGAAACAAAATAATTGTGGGAACCTCCATAGTCAAATAATGTTTCTGGGGTAAAGGAAGCTGATAGATTGTATGGACAAGAAGGGTGACATAAAGATTTTTAAAAAATTTAGACTGGACCATCTCATTGGTTCATAACAACTTTTCTTCCCCTGTTCTCAGAGCTGGAGACTAGAGCTGCTCATAGAGATCCACAAAGAAATCTAAGACCTCAATGTGATTGGGACTGGGTATAAGATGTTCCTCTACCTTCTAAACAAAAACTGACTGATTAAAAAAATTAGTAACTTTCATTTTCTTTTTTTATTTAAGATTTATTTAAGATTTACAAATCAAACACAACAACAGGCATTCAGGCTAACATACAATTAAAAAAATTCTCATATAAAACCAAAGGAAAAGGTAACAAAAACAAACCATTTTCAACCAGCATTTTAAAAGGAGTAAAAAACCCAAATGTTATAAAGCTGTTAGAATGTGAAGGATGTGTGCGTGTGTGTCTTCAAGTCACCTGTCAACTGATGCCAACCCCATGAATTTGATAGAGTTTTCTCAGGCAAGGAATTTTGCTTCTTCCGTCCTCTGCTGCTCAGTTAAAGCAGAAAAGATGAGGAACCAGTCACAGGTCTTGCCAGGAGGAATTTCCACAATCAGAGTCTGCTCTCAAAAAGATTTGGTATCAGGTATCTATAAATAAAGCCTCCATTGCAGGATCTCACCTGTTCTTTCCTGTTTTTGTTTCTAATTATAGCATCATGTAATTTCCCCTCAACTCCGAATACTTAAGTGAGGTGAATATTAAAAATGCTACATCACAACAAAGTTCAATTCAAATACAGTCAGGAGAATGGCAACAAGAAAATACCTATTTACCAGCATGTCAATCCTTTCGTAAATAACGGTCTCCCACATATGAAGCAAATGCTGCTGTCTCCATTCAGGAAGCAATAATGATAAGGAAGTTTAATTTCATTCATATTTTAAAAGCACTAATGGAAGAGTACAGAAAGTACTAAAAATTAATAAATAAACTCAACTCTGCCTATTGGATAGCTAGCAACATAACACCCAGAACACCTATTTGCAAAGCTCTTTTAACTCAAGGGTTTTTCATGCCAGATTTGCATGCCATATATGGGGGAAACAAGGGAAGGCAAAATGCTCCTTTGAACAACAGAAGCGCCCGGAAAATAGTTATGAAAAGACACTAGGCAGCAAACTGCTGAATAGTTGGGAATGCTCATTTTAAGATGACTTTTTGTTGTTGCTGTTGCTTCCTACAAAGTTTTTGTTGGTGCTTGAAGGGAGGCAATTTTTCCTCAAGTGCCACAAAGTGTGTGTAGGTGTAACAACAAAGGGAAGGCTGCAGACAGAAGAGGGGGTAAGAAGTAGTCAAGGAATGCTGCCATTAGCCTTCCAGTAAGTGACATATTTACCAGAAGGGAGATATGGTGGCGAAATCAGAGAAATGGAGATTAGCAGCACATTACTTTTTGCAAACCTTAGAGAATGTCTCCAAAAAAGCTCTGAGGCAGATACAGCCTAAGACTTGAGGCAGAAATTCCAAATGATTACCTCATAGTGACAAATATGTAATAATACACTGAATAAATACTAATTCATTCTCCTTTCACAGCACCAGAAGGTACTTTCTCCAGCCTAAATGAAAAGGCCAGTCCTATTCAAAGGTTCAATATGTCAACCACCCACCACCATCAACTGCAGCACTGGTTTAAATGCACCAGCAGAGTGTCTGCTAACTGTTATTTCCTTGTGCATGTATCTTTTAATGAAAGACAACCTTTGGCTTTCCATCTGTGGATATTTGTAGGCCACATGTGGACAGGATGTGATAAGATGTTCATAGTATCTTCATAATTTTCTTTTTTTAGATTATTTATTTATTTTATTTAAAACAATCAATCAAATTCACAGTTGGAGTTACAGACACAGTATGTATGTTCTAAAAGAAGAAAATTAAAACTAAAATATAGCAAGCTAAGTAAAACACAGTAAACACAACTATTGAGCACTAACTAAACACTACTAACTTGACTGAAACACAAAAGGGCTCTGACCCCGCATGTCCTCCCAAGTCAAAATGAAGAAAAACATTAAAAAAAGAAATAAAGTCAGCCCTCCACATTCACTAGGGTTAGGGGTGCAGGATTTCTGCAAACATGAAAATGTGTGTATGTGTCAGTGGGAAGGGGTCCAAGGCATGGTGGGGAGAGTGGGCACCCCAGTGTCCAAACCAGGTCAGGGAAAGGAGCGGGAAAGGGGAATGGATCAGCATAATGGCCCTATACTTCCTCTCTCAACTATTTCCTTCCTCGTGAGAGGCATTGGAAGAAGGTTTGTGGTGCTGAGAAATTGGCCTACAATCCATCCTTAGCCGGGAAGGCTGCAGCTGGTAGATGAGGAAGAGGATCAGAAATGGGTTTTTAAAAGGTTGTGTAGCCTGATCAGAGATGCTAAGAGGGAAGGTTCCCTCAAAAAATTAGTACTTGAGGTGAGGGGACCAGGCATTGGAGAAACTCACAAATAATCAAATCTGTGAAAGTTAAACTCACAAATGGGAAGGACAATTGCATTCTATCATTGCAGAACCATCTAAATAATCCTTGCAGAATTACTAGTAACCACAGCCACAAATAATTGCATTGTTAGATTGATTATTGCTCAAACAGTCCATAAACAGTTTCCAGTCTTTAAAAAAAAAATCTTCAATTGGCGTATCCTTTAAAACCCATGTTTAGTAAATTGGGTTGACAATCTTAACAATCCATTCTTCTGCCATCAGTGCTATAGTCCTTTTCTAGGTTTGAGAAAACAATATTCTTGCTGCTGTTATCTATTGAACAAGCAATCCATATTTACTATCCAATTCTTTATCCAAAGTACTCAGCAAAATCATTTCTTTTGACACTACAAGATCCACTTTTAATAACAATTATTAATTTTTATTCATATTTTTGTTATTTTCAGTTCAGTCCTGGTATACACTTGGTATTACACACTTATACGTTCTGGGACCTGACCTTGGTTTTGCCACTGTTCTTAGACTAATCTTCCACAAACCAGAGATGGACTACAACTCCCATAATCTTCAAACACTGTTCCTTGTGGCTGGAGTTGTTGCCAATGCCAACTGGAAGAAATTAAGCTGAAAGGCACCATTAATCTAATGCGTAGATGTAGAGTTTTTAACATAATAAGAAACAGGGCCAGCCTCTCCTGAGGATGTGTTGGAAGCAAAGAGGCATCAGTGTTTGTGTAGAGTAATTAGTGAGAGAGGGGACTGTAGAGACCATGCCTACCCTTTTGTTTCACTTTTCTGTTTTTTTCTTTGATCTACATACTCAAGCCTTTTGCTTTCTTCCTGCCTGCAGAGGTCACTTCCCCCTTCTTCCAAAAGTTAGTCAGTCCTTTTTCTCCCTTTGTCTGCAAAGGGAGCATCCATGAGGTTCCTGACTCAGGATGGATGCTGGCCAAACATCCACATATAAGAGCAAGCCTTTGGGGTTCTTCAATCAAAATGTAGGTCATCGTCTCTTGTCTATTTCCTCTCCCAGATGAAGAAAGATTTCCTGAAATGATAAATGTGCGTTTATCTTTTTAACCTTACAAGAACATCCTGAATATTTTCTTCTGTTTTCTACCACAAGCTCATATTGCACTGGTTATGCTACACTCTGCTTGATACTGATATCTAATATTCCTACAGAATGCCTCTTCCCTTCTCCAAAATTCTTTACAAATGAAAGAAAACTTAAGAGTCTTACTCAAGCTCTCTGGGAAACACTGACTAAGGGAGACTGGGTTTGGAAGAGAAGTAGGTTTGGAAGAGAGCCCCTCCCTAAACTGCAAACTCCAGGATTCCACAGGATGTTGAAAGTGGAATAATAGCACTATAACAGGCTACTGTGCAAATGGCCTTTGAGTGTAACAGAGACCAAGTGTGCTGTAGTAGCTTGAGAACTAGACTAGGACTTCAGGAGATCTGAGTTCCCATCCTTACTCAGATATGGAAATGCACTGGGTGACTCTGAGCAAGTCATACTCTCCTACTCTTAGACAAGAATGATGGCAAACCATAATTTGGAGACAACTTAAAGGCATAGAACAACCATGGCCTACATCTCAACAGAGAGATTGCCTGTGTGGTGTAGTGGTTGAGTGGATGAGTATTGAATTAGGAATCAGGGAGACCATGGTTCAATCCTCACTCACCCATGGAAGCATGGATGAGTGACCTTGGGCAAGTCATATTCTCTTAGCCTACATAGGCTAAGTGGATATCTGTGGTGGTGGTGGTTGTTTTTCAAAGTTTCACTTTTTGCTTTGTTTCTCATCCCTGCAAATAGTCAGATTCAGATGCAAAATCACAATATAATTAAAAAATTGCAGCACCTGTAATTCATAAACATGATCACACCCCAAAGTTGTTCATAGGATAATCAGCAACAAAAAAAGAAAAATGCAACTCACTCCTTTTTTAAAAGAATTCACATACTTGTGCTTGACACAGCCTTTAAATATTAATTGCAATTGCAAAATGCAAGCAACTTTTAACTCCGTTTCTGCCCTGCAGTGGTCTTGTTTGAAACTAAATGTATTACCATCTGGGACACCAAAACCCTTTTTTAAGACAGAAACGTGCACATTTCATTTATATATATATATATGCTATCACTAAGGAAAATATATGGTATTTACTCTATGACAACAAGCTGAGATTAATATTGAAGATGACACGTCAAGTATGATGCATTTAATATTCAAATGTAATGTGTTAAACAGTAAGCATATATTGAATAATAACAAATGACATGGACAGCTGAGGACAGGTAAGCAAGCAGGCCAATAAAGTTTGATCTCAGCACAAGGGATAAGACTGTCACTAGGGAAAATATGATGCTGTGTCTCAAGAAAGATACTTGTTCTAGTCTGCTGAACCCTAGGAAGGAACATGGGAAACTTATGCCAGTGCTATCGACTGCAGAGATGGAGAAAAAAAACTGGTCTTCAAAAATTTCTGACCTTAACTCACAGAAGCCAACATGTCCAACAGTAGGGGGTTATGGGAAATATAGTACAAAAGGAAAGCTAAAGGCTCTGTGTGTGTACATGTGCCTTCAAGTCACTTGTCAATTTACTGTAACCCCATTAATTACATAAGGTTTTCTTAGGCAAGGAATACTCAGAGCTGGTTTTTCGAGTTCCTTCCTCTGAAGTCTAGCCTACAGTGCTTGGTATTCTTTGGTGGTATCTTATCCAGGTACTAACTAAGGCTGATCCTGCTTAGCTTCCAAGGCCAGACAGAATCTGGTGCCTTTAGGGTATTTACACTAGAAGGTTTCATACTCCTATACTCCAAACCTATTCTTAACAGCAGTAACTCTCCAGGATCTTATTCCAATGTCTTTACCATCACTAGGGGGCTGAGCTCTTTCTTGATGGTGCAGACTTGGGAGCCTTTGATTTTGCTCTTGGAAAATATGTGTCCTGATAACAAGTTAGAGGACCTTTCTGCTACGCAAAGATTATAGCTTTCTCCCCAGTCATCTCCAAAAATAGGGATAAAACCAAGATCCATCTGTTCCACAAGCAACGCCTCTGCCCAAACTGCCAGCAAGATTGTCATTTCACAAATAATTGCTACAGGGATAGTCAAATTATAGACTCCTCATAAAACTACAATGTTGCCAGTGAATGCTTGGACATTCTCACTAATAAGGTATAGTAAACAAACACTGACACATATGGCAAAAGGGGCTCTATTTTAATCTAGTATAAAATCACCATCACTAAACAATAAACAAAATACATTAACAGGATATTACTATTTAATATCATTGTTATTAACTGGTATTGCTGTTATTACTGTAATACCAGAACAATATAAATGTTACTGTTGTGTTTGTGTGGACAATTCAGAATTCTGGATCAGTAGGTCTTGCAGCATCTTACTGACTCAATCAATTTTATTTTGGGGTAAACAAAGTCTGGAAAGGTTACTTTTTTGGACAGGAATTCTTACCCACAGGCCACGGTAGCTGGGGAATTCTGGGAGTTATAATCTAAAAAAGTAGCTTTTCTAACTCTGGGAAAAAGATTTTATGGGATAAAATCGATTTCACCAGATGCTTAGAATGTTGCAGTTGGTTTTAACCAAGAGGAATATGCAACCAAGCATTCCAACCAAGTGTGCTGTTCTCCTGTGACAGCCTGCCTCTGAAATACACCATACTATCCTAGAATATCTGCAACCAGTATTCGGGGCCACTGAGTATACTCAACCATCATTGGTCTGCTCTGAGGTTTTCTAATAGTTTAGTTTTGGCATATAGGACAGAATGTGGGTATCCATACATGCAGATATGCACATGTGATTGAATCTGCCAAGATCTGAAGCTGGCTACCCCTGGTCTAGTATACAGGGTATGCTACAGTTATCTCTAATGGAAATGATACATCTTGACCTAGCATTATTACTTGTGAGGCTTTGTGGGAGGAAGGAAAAGCAGGACCATCAGTACTTGCAACAGTAGTCAAATTAATTTTTAAGAGATGAAAAGAACCATAGGCACTGGTATCATTTGTGCATTGATACCCCCCGTCTGCCAGATATTGGGGCAATTTTCCCTTGTCCCACTGAGAAACTGTCCTAAACATAACCTCTTCACATGCTTTGCATAACATGTGGGGCATTTTAGGCTCATCTCATATATAAGCTCCAAAAATAATATTTCACACTTTTTTTTTTTTTTGGTTTGGTTAGTTGATTTATTGCCTGCGAAACCTGTAATTCTGTTCATACTAACTAAAAAGAAGCTTGCATAACAACCATGATATAACAGCCAACACTATAAGTGTTAAATCTTGAGCTGTACACAGGCAAACTTATCATGTATACCTTGCCTATATGCACAAAACTCACCCCTCTACACACTTCAAATCATAGCCAATACATTATTCTATAAGCTTGAAAATTCAGAAGTGCATAATGCTTACTTATATACCTTCAAACCATTGTTCTCTACTATTTCTTTCTGCAACCCTAAGTTATTCACTTCTGATTGTAGGGTATTTGCCAGATATAAGCTTGAAATGGCTGCCTCCTGGCTCTCTGCAAGTCTGCCTTTACAGCAATATGTTTTTCCTTCCCTCCGTGCCACTACCAGCTGCTGGACTCAGTCACTGTGAGCACTTTAATGCCACTTTATTAAAAGAAAAGAAGACCAGAAGGGACAAAACAAAGAATCATGCATGTCCTCTGGCAGAACATGAGTGACATTTGAAGATTCATTAGCCATAGGTCTGTGACAAACTGACAATGTAATAAAAATGCAAAATATAGTGACCCAATCTGTCAAGAGTAACTGGCATTTATTATCTTTGCTCATTGCATGACAACACATAATACCTGCTAAAACACTGAACAAAATAACTACAACACATGTTTAGATCTATGGCCCTACCAATCTGCTATAATACCTTCAAAAGTCAGACATGCATGTTTAGACACCTCCCTCCCTCCCTCCCTCCCTCCCTCTCACACGTACTAAGGAAAAAAATGACTGCTTGTTGCTGCTGAGAAGGAGGACCACAGACATATATCTCTACTACAACCAAAAGGTCAAAAATAAATAACATTGTGGTCTATATTCAGAATTTTGGCAAGTCCAAAGTTAAGCATGCTTAGAGTAGATCTTGCTGAAATTAATGAATAGAATCACTGAAAAGAACAGGACTGATATTAAGGCATGGGCAGTTCCTGAGAAAAGGAATACAGTCCTCTCTCCACAGTCATGGGTTTGACCTTTGAGAATATGATTATTTGCAAGGTGTGTGCATGCCCCCCCCAATTCTCCTCCTCCCATTCCCTTTCCTTTCGTCAGGAGCATATGCTTTCCTTCTCTAGGCCTGAGCAAAAGGCAAAGGAATCAGAGGAGGAGTACAGCACATGGAAAATGAAGGCATATATATGCCTTATCCCCCATTCCCTTTCCTTTTTGCCTGAGCACAGAGAAGGAAGGCACACATGTTGGGGCAATAGGCTGACTGGTTCTTCCGAAATGGCTAAGACCTTACTACTGTGATTCTCTCCATCTCTGGTGAGCTCCTTAGATTACCCATGTTTGATCTGGCCTGGTTAGACTCTCCTCTGTTTCCTCAACTACCAAGTGCCTATCCTGGAACTTCCTGTTTCTAGCCATAGGGCAGGATTTAACTGAGCATGCAATGAAGAAGGCCTGATATGTAGAGGTTGCTATTTCAGACAGTGACTATTTTGATCCAGCCACTGGACAACGAAGCATTCCTCACCTTTATTTGGACCTATAGTTTATATTTCATTAAGAGATGAGAATGTAATGAACCTTTGAAATCACCACCTCCATTACACACACACAATTGACAAGCCTTTGGTTGGCATTCCAGACAAGAATTCATGGGCTACTAAATCTCCATGGTTAAACAGACCTCCCCAAGTAGGACACCTATTCATTGTCTCTCTAAAATGGGTTGGCCCTGAGAGAGGACAAGGACCGTGCCCCGTCTCAGTATGGACTAGACTGGCATTGTCAAAAGGACCAAAAGTGATGCCACATCACTTCTGGTTCAGAACTGACCAATTTTTTTGTGTTTTTCCCTACATTGGAGGTACGTGGGGGGCTGCAGGGGGCAAAGCAGTACATTTTGCAGTGATTTGGGCCCATTTGAGTTGTTGTAAGGGATTAACATTGAGGTCTGGGTTCTTCCAGAGGCCACACTTAAAGGCCCCAAAGACAGCATGATTCCCATGGTCCACACTTTGCCCACCCCAGTTCTAAAAAGAGGGGGGATAGGTTCTGGACACTATTTACATTTAAAAGGCAAAGAACTGGTACTAGAGGAGCTTACAGCCATGCCTATACTTCCATCTCCATTCACAAGGCTTCCTTTGCTTTCACAGCATTTACAACCCATCAAACCTTTCCCAATAGGACTAATTAATGTATATGTGTCTGGACAACCCAGAAGCCTCAAAGCACCAGATAGCAACCGGCATGTTTTATGGTAATAAACTCCAAAGAGTGGTAGAGCAACACAATTATATGAGGAAAATGGACAGCCATCATTTCTTTGCTGGTCAGACATACCATATACGCTGCTTACTTACTTACAATTCCCTGACTGTAAAGAGTATAAATGCAGGCATGTAAGTTTGTCTCTACTCTGCAAACTACTAAGAGACAGTTGTGGTATATATTTGTATATTTTGCCTTTTAAATCATGTGGAGAAAAGGACAAGAGCACATGAACAGGCCAGTGCCAGCCACCTCACATGTTTCCATTACAAATTTTAAATGTAAATATGACAATTAGCTGTTTGAAAATGTGTGTGTAATGTGTGTGTTAGTGTGTGTACACTAATTAAACTACTGCAACTGGTTCAGCCTCCTCAGAGGGTGAACACTTGGTGAAAAACTCAGGTTTGCAATCACATAATGTTTTAACACACAACATCACAAAAAAAAATGGTTCTCACAGTTTTAGTAATTTGCAGATCATTCACCTTAAACAAACAAGCAACTTATTCAGCTTTACCTTTCACTTGCTCCCCCCACCATCACTTAAAAAAAATTCTTATAAACTCTTTCTTTTCAATGTAAATAGGACTTTTAAAAAGGATGCAAATCCTGACATTTTGTTTCACAGGCAAGAATGAATAGTTTTACCATTTTGATAATCAAAAACTGCAGTTTTCATAGACTGTTGACAGTTCAAAACATTATGTGTGCAAAAAAATATATCACCTGGACGTGCAAAAAACAATTTTTTTGTATGGAAAGAAGCACTTTCTATGCCAATAATGCCATTTTCTGTGCAAGAAATCATGTGCCTTTGTCATGCTGAATTAAGTCTTGAACTGCAACAATTCTTGTCCATCTAGGACTCTCCTCATCAGAGTTTCTCAACATGTAAGAAAGCATTTTTTTCAATCATTTTTTCTAATATTTTTGAGTATCCTTTCCATCACTATGGTGTACATTAAACAAACATCTATATTTTACTGGATCCCCACCAATGCAAAGTGTTATGAAATACAAATTGTAGTGTAGGTACTAACCAAGAGATGAGCTCATTCTGAAGTCTGGGAGAAAAATTCCAATAACATTTCTTTCTTTTTTTTTTAAACAAGGCCCCACTGAAGAGTTTTATACACCAGAAGTATTTATCCAAAGTTTCTTTTGCAGAAGCAAAAAGCTCATCTAAGCATGCAACTGGGGTCTCAATTCTGCTTTATCTGTATAACTCCTTGCACCTACCACTACCGCCATCCCAAGGCTGTCAAGGTTTGGGGGACAGTCCTGATCATCACTGGATGTAGCACTGGGAGAAGACAGAGAAAATCATAGGGGACCTTCCTACAAAAGACAATTAAATTTTAGCTTTCCAGATATTTTGACCTAAAATTCCCATCAGTTTCACCCAATAATAAGTAAGAGGACAATATTGTTTGTAATCATTCCTGTTATTACTGTGAAAACACAAACTCTATATTTACTACCCTGAGAGTCTTCACTCTGGTACTTCATTATTATTCTTAACTCCTTGCCCCAAAAGCACAATGTTACTACTTATAAATGAAGTATAGTATAGGTAATTAATGTCTGAGAGTAAGACAAAGCTCTTGAAAACACTATGCATTTCTGCCCTTGTAAGATAAATACATTCTCCTTGTTAACAAGTTATTAAATACCTGATGTAATGTTCTTTTATATGTTCCTGAACAAGGCATTTGATTACTTCTACAGTTTTATATTAACAGGTACAAGCTGCCCTGCCAAGTGTAGTGAAGGTTGGATATATAAAAAACACAGGCCTATCTTGAGGTATCCAACAGTCCAGTTATGAATGTAATAAAGACCAGTTATAATAATAGGCTAAGATACATTTCAAAATTGTACACAGGAGGAGTTTAATAAAAAAGAATAAAATGTATATTTAATACACATATAAACTATTTTATGTTTAAGAAAAAAAAACCCAAGCAGTGTACCACTAAAACACCAAAATACCAAGACAACAAAAATGACAAAAAATATCTTAAATATCAAAACAAATATGTCAAAGAAGCTGGTAATTTAGTTGGGAAGGCTCGTTTGAATAAAGTGTCTTAAACACACTCTTGAGGCAAAGCAACTCTCATGCAAGCCTAACTTTAACACATAGAAACCACCCACAACTGATCTCCAAAGAGAACTGAGATCCAACTGGAACCACAAGGGGCACCGTTTTTGTTTGTTTGTTTGTCTGTTTGTTTGATGAACCCATCAACTGGTCAAGTTCATAAAGGAGAAGATTCACTCTCACACAGCCTGTTTCCAGGATGTTAAGGATTTTCTAAAGTAAGGTCAAAACACAGCCTGGCCAATTGTCACCAAGCAAACAGTATAGGATATTACCTACGAACAATCAGCACTCCCAACAACAGCCAAGCTGCTATATTCTTTACTAGCTGCAGCTTCTAAAGCATGAAGGCAACTACACATGCAATAATCAATTCCTGTGCTTATCCACATCTGACCAGCCTATCGCAGTCCAGGACTAGCTCTACATGACTTATCAACAGAAGCTGGTAAAACTACTCCAATCTTCCACAGTCGTTGGGCCTCTGACAACAGAGACATCTCTCAGAGACAGATTGCCTCAAGATAATGAACTTGCCACTTTAGAACACATTTATTCCCATCCAGAACAGTAAGCAGTCCACAAGCAGGACTCAAGAACAACTCTCATGTAGGGCAAAAAATAGTTCTCGCAAAAACCCCAGTTTGTGGGGCCCCATGCAGTTCATCATTGAGTGCAGACACAGTGAGTTCCTCAACCATATCCAGAGTTTGTATTTAACTCAATTCATTAAGTTATTAATTCAATTATTTCATTAAGTTATTAATTGCCTAGACCTCTCCAGCCATTTCTTCTAATTCACATATCCCCCAATTAATACAGAAGTCTAATGTTCAAAATGTGCTTTAGTGAACTGGGTTGTTAGAATTCATTAAAATTTGTTTTGGTGGCATGCCTCTCTCTCTGTCACAGTCAGTAAAACATGAAAGCCTGCTACCTCAGGAGAAGTATTAGGACTGGAGGAAATTCATCATGTTTTTATGGTTAAGCAGATTAATCCTCTTGGGGGTTTGGGGTTTTTTGTTTTGTTTTGTTCTTCGTTTGTTTTTGGGTTTTTTTGGAAATATAACAGAGAGAGATGAAGTGGCTTTTTAAGAAACCCTTTAAGGTTCACAAATAGAGTCTGACACTAGATTGAACACTTCACAAAGGTGGCATACATACTTTAGAAATAGTGCTTGCTCCTTATTGGTACAACACACATAGTTAAGAAATAGTGTTTGCTCCTTCTTCATGTGTTGGTATAACTGCCATAGCTTTTTGTTGGTCAATTGCTAACACTGCATGTTTTTCTGGGACTTCAATATAAAGTTGGTCTAATTGCTTGTTCAGTGTGTAAACCTGGGCTTCCACTCCTGAGTCCACCAAGCACTATAACTTTAAACAAAATGCTGAATTCAGATTGCTACTAGAATCCATTTGTGAAAGTTGAAGCGTTAAAAAAGATTCCATGGGGGGGGCAAAACAGAGAACTCCTTGAGTGCAGGACAGAGCAGAATGGAAAGGGAGGAAAAACTGAAACACAGAATGGAATGAGAGTGTAGTGAGGAGGGGAATTATTTGCTTGCTTAGCAGGAGACCAAGGTCAGGGACATCTCACAACATCAGGTCTTTTAGGCCTGACAGAAAGTTGTCCTCCCTCAGAGGACCTGTATGGAAGGAAGGTTTTTAAAGTGGGGTGTTTTTTTTGGGGGGGAGAGGCTGCACTGTAATTCTCATTAATCACTTCTCCTCTATTGATTCTATTTCTATACTATATTACAATGTAATAAACAGACTTGATTATTAGTATTATCATCATCTTTGTTTGCATCTGACTTTTTGCTAAACACTGGCCCTCAAAGCCCAACATTAGTCATTGTGAGTTGTAATGAATTCCTCTGTAATCTTGCTCACACTGTCCTATGCTGTTAAATTATTAAGTTCCCCCCCCACACGCATTTCTTTCTCTCTTGGCTTCAACCCTTCTTCCTGTTCACACAGTTTTTCACCCACCCATTCACCCTCCCTCCTCCTCCTCCAGCCCCCATACATTACCTTAAACGATTAAGGTAAGCTGGATGAAGAACAGATTGGACTTGTTAGATACCCGATAATTAAAACTGCAGGCCACAGATCTGAATCTGAAATTTCTGGCACCTGCTTGCAAAATATATGTTCTCCTACCAATCTTTGCATGCTATATTTCTTGATTAGGAGTGTGGAGGCAGAAAGGCTGCAGTGATTCAGGTTTTTTCCCCCAGAAATGTGTTCTGGAATATCTTCAGAAACTCACAAAAATTTCAGAGTAAGAATCCTCTACTTTATGGTCCTGACCAATTTTTGTAGCTATCCACTTATTGCTGTAGATCAGTGACATCTAACAAACAGGGCATTTGAAAAGTGAGCGATGTGTCTATGTCGGTGCGGCATGAAAGAAAAGAGAAATGAAAATGAGTGACAAATGGAATTAAGGAAGTTATAATATGAGATTCCATGGCTTGGGATGGACTTTCCTCACCTGACAGCTCTCTGATGTGTTGGATTCCCACAATTCCCAGGCAACAAGCATGTGTGGACATTGTAGTCCATATGGGAAAAGTCTAATTTGGAGGAAGGCAACATTAAAAGCAAGGAGGAGGGAAGCCCCTTTGAACAAGCTCAAAACAAAATGTGCTCCACTAAGATCAATTTGCAGCTAATATCTTAGCTGTGCTTTTTAAAAATGTTTAAAGTCTTTTTGAGTCACGTATCAGGAGAAACCTGGGATATAAATGAACAAATGAATGAATGACATAATAACAAACTCCATGCCATTCTTTGTAAATTATATAGTCTGTTCTCACACTAACATCTCAAGAAACAAGCTAAATAATAACTCAACTAACTAAAGCTGGGTGTTTTTAGCAGTGCTGTACATAAGGACAGTCAACATAGTGTAGCGGTTTGAGTACTGGACTATGACTCTGAAGACCAGGGTTTGAGTCCCTACTCAGTGTGGAAACTCACTGGGTGACCTTTCCCAATTCACATTCTCTCAACCTCAGAAGGCAAAGACAAACCTCTTCTGAACAAATCTTGCCAATAAAACCCTTTGATAGGTTCACCTTAGGGTCACCATAAGTTGAAAACACCTTAATGGCACACAAGTGTTCAAATTATTAGCATACAACAGTGAATTATTTTTCCAATTTCTAGTGGTTAATATTATTGAACTAATTTTCAGACATAAGGTTCTAAGCTCTGGGCATACCCAAGTCAGATGTCAGAGAAACTGTCCAACCTCTCACCAGCATACTAATGACATTTTGCTCCAAATTCTCTACTAGATCCCAAAATCAATGGTCTATGCCCTTAGTAGGAATAGCAGCCAATTTTGCTCCCTTGGAACTTTCTTTTTTTTCCCCCTTCCAAAATGAAAATAGCTGGGAATTAACAAAAGATACCAAGAAGCTACAGAAAAATTGGAGGCGGGATGCAGTGAAGAAGGAAGAGAGACTAAAGTAGGGCCCTGTACTACTTGAGACTTCTTGGAACAGAAGTCTAAAACAAAGCAAAACAAACAACCAAAACAAACAATGAAATATCATTGGTGGGGTTATACAGGAGCTGAAGAAGTGGTGCAGGCTACATGTTGCCCACAGTGTACAAGTTGCCCATTCCTCCCTTGAATTTATGACGGAAAGAAAGAAGCAGAAGGTTTCTCATTTCTAAAACCTGATGTGCCAAGCCCCTGGAACCCTTAATCACTTTCAAAGTTTTAGCAACACACAATACAACGATCATTTCCCAACAGTGGTCAATACTGTGGCAGGAAAGCAGCTTTCTAGGTCAGCCCAGGGAGTTGGATACTGAGCTAAGCTCCACCAACTTCAAAGAACATGTTGTCCTAATTTTCATTAATGTAGAAAGAGGAAGAGCTTCTGTAAAATTCCTTTTACCTGCATCATTCCTTTGCCTCCCTGGGACTCAGCCACAGATAGTAAGACTGCATGAGCTGGGAAATAAAAAGCCTGCAGAGAAACAATGCCTTTAAAATGCCTACTCTTGTTGCACTTTTCCAAATTAGTATCTTTTTGAGCACTCCAACATGAAAAAGGAGAAAACATCACATTTTTCGAACTCCATCATTTTCCCAGTAAAACTGTCTTAGAGTTCAGCACTGTCCACTTAGCTCAGCAATGCAATGAGAGCAGGGGAGACGAAAACAGAAACTCTTCACAGAATATGCTATAATCTAATGGCCTAAAATAAAGTATTAAATGGGCAGTGCTCCCTTCTCTTCTCAAAATATAACTGGTACGAGAGCTTAAGCAGCACTAACTTAATATGTGGATTGCTCATTTTTGTTACTATAAAATATCGTTAGGGACTTAACATCAGAGTCAAACTGGTCACTTCCCATGTTCAGTATAGAGCATGTACTGCCCAATTCCATGCTCAGAAATGTTGGATTGGGATCATTTTAATTACACAATATTAACCCCTACAGTGGGGCTCACCATACAGTGGTTCAAAAAGGGAAAGCCATTGCCTTCCAGAGCTCTTTGGTCATACTGCAGAAAGAACTGAGGAATTAGGATGTTATGAAGCATGAGATACAAACTGTCTTTAATGGGAGATGACTTGGAAGAAGACTGGTTTGTAGAAGGGCCTGTTTACCACCCAGGGGTGTAAAACTGTTGGCTCTCTGTGTGCTTTAGAGTTCAATTTTGGAAGTCTCATCTGGTGTGGCCAAAAAGCACCGCAGACACTCAAGCCCAGAATATTTGGAGGGCCAAGGATTCCTCACTCCATCCCTATTCATCACCCACTGAGGAAAGGCAAGAAGGAGAAATCAATAACAATTATAGTTTGAGAACATGACAGATAACTGGACCAATGGATTTCACTAAATATAATGTGATGTCGACAACCTTCACTTCACAGTGAAACAAAACACACTAATGCAATTTACTGAGTGGAGAATCTGGTTTGTTCTAGACAGGATTTACTGTTGTCAACTTCTGTCAAAATAACTTCAAATTATGATGACCCAATGAATGAGAAAACTCCAAGTCATCCTGTTATTACCAGTCCTGGTCAGGTCTGCAAACTTAGGGCTTTGGCTTTGTTGATTGAGTCTATCCAGCTGTATTATGGTCTTTCTCTTTTCCTACTGCCTTCTAACTTCCCAAGCACCATTGCCTTTTCTAGTGAGACATGCCTTCTCATATGTTATGTTCAAAGTACAACAGTCAAGTTCAAGTTCATTCTGCATTAGCCAACAAGGCTTTTGCATACAACTATAAAAACAAGCCAGTCTCTCATTCAAACATAATTAAGATAAAATAGTTGAACTGGTTAAAAAAAAACATACAGAATAGATTTGAGATTATATCTCATTGCCAGAGATGTTAGAAGCTTCTCTCTTTATCAGGGCTAACTTGACATACTTGGTCATTCGATATATTCAGTTCTAATAAAAATGTCTGGTTTTTTGTAGGGATAGTATCTCTAACACAAACAGTAAGAGGGTCAAGGTATTTTCTTAAATCTAAATTCAAAGACCGTTCCAGAGAAAAAAATGACAGAAATCTCCCAACTTTCTCCAACTATATGGGTGCTTTCTATCTGTACTGGGTATGTCATCATATCACCGTTTGTCTTTCATTAGATGCAAAGTATTTAGTCTGCACTTAGTTAAAAGGGTCTTAAGGTCATATGGGCAAGCAGAGGCTAAATAAGGGCAATTTCCAGGATAAGTAGTACAGTTCATATATAATGTAACAGAGTGGCAGTTAAACAATAGTGTAGCATTTTCCTGGAATCAATATCAATGCTTACAACCAAATAGGTCACTGAGAATACCAAATTAGATACAAGTTGACAAGTTTTTGTAGCCCATGATTTTGGGCCCATTTCTTCATATGCCATTGCAACTAAAGAGGAAAACAGCTAAAAAATTATCTTGAGACAGAACGGGCTGCTTTCTGGCCAAGGTTTTAACTGAGCAGCATGGTGGTTCCGTACATATAACTGGCTTGAGGAAAGCTTGGGAAATTTCCAAAACTCTACTGTACTGTACTGCACTGTACTGAGTTCAATACTACCACATGAGAGTGGACCCACTGCCAGCAACTTCCACACCACAACTGAGGCAATAGCTTAATTTTACACAGCTCAAGAAAGGGACCATAAATGTACCACCAGAACCTGCTGTTTACCAAAAGATACTGTTAGCTGTTATATTGGCTGACGCTACAGTGGCTTTCAAGTGTGTAGACCAGCATCCAGGGTCTTTAAATGTTACTCGCTAGGTATATATAGTAGCTACCTTGCCCGAGTTGTTGGTTACTAAACTGCTACTTATTTTTCTGTCTTCTCCTTCCAAACACCACTAGCTGGGTTTTTGAATAGTTAACTTCTATAAAGTCTTTTTCACAATATTCTCTCAGAACTCTCAGAAGCCAATGCAAGCCCACCTGTATATAAGAAAGAAGGATGACATTGTCAGCATATAGTAAGATAGAAATAACTTTATTTTTCAGTAAGGGGAGAACTTTGTATCCAATAGAGAAAAAAACTATATCATTAATGTATAAATTAAATAAAACAGGGGCTAACAGGCACCTTTGACAAACCTTATTGACAGTATGGCTTCTGCCCTTAGCTGTTAATTCAATATGTAAACTGAATTCATTTTTTTTAAAAAAAAACTGAGTTCTCTTTAATAACGTTGTGGTCAATATACAAAATGGTCAACTTATGGCACAAATAGGATAGTGATATGGAGTCAAAAGCTGCCCTGAACTCTACAAAGGCCACCAAAAAAAAAAAAAGCTGAAAATTGGAAGGGTAACTTTAATAAATGATTTAAAGGAAAACAATGGTCAACTGTTGATTCACCATGACAGAAGCTAGCCTCCTCCTTAGTTAGAAGATCTTCTGAGGACATCCAGGTTTCGAGTTTGTCCAAAAGATATCTTGTGCACAGCTTACTAATCACATTCAAAAGGCTAACTGGCTGATACAGTTGGACCTCCACTTTCATGTGTTTCCCTCTCATAAATTTGTTTGTGTAAGTTCTCCTTCTTCCTCTCCTTCTTGCAGGGTAAGAGACAGCAGAAGAGGTCCTGTTGGAGGAGGAGACAGGGTCAAAAATGGGAAGTGGGGCTTAAAGGTGAATTGCGGTTCAGAGAGTAAGATAAGGCAGAGGAAGTGCTGTTGGAGAAGGAGAAAGAGAGAAAGATGGGAAGAAGATTAGATGTAGATTGTGAAATAGAAAGTAATAGAAGGTAGAGGAGGTGTCTGAGAATGAGAACAGGGAAAAATGGGAAGTGGAACTCAAAGGCGGATCACAGTCTGGAAAGTAAGGCAGAGGAGGTGCTACTGGAGGAGGAGAAAGGGGAAAACTTAGATGTGGATCTTGCCGTGAAAAGTAAGAGAAGACCGAGGAGATGCAGTTGAAAAACAAGAGATGGGGAGGAAGATGAGGGGGATTAGGGGTCCAGGAGCTGGATGGACCACTGCTGCTGCTGGGGTTGGTTAGCTGTAGGAATGGAAAGGGCTTTTCAAATCTTATTCACAATTTTTGTACTTTCATGAGGGTGCTGCACCCCTAATTCTCACAAATGAGGAAGATAGACTATAGTTCTTTGGATTGGATCTAGAGTCTAGCTTGTGTATAGGGACCACTATTGGCATTGACCAGTCACTGGAAAAAGTGTAAATAATGTGGCTAATGCTGGTATCCACAAATCAGCTTGCTCTATTAAAAAGTCAGGTGGTATCCCATTCATACCAGGTGTTTCCCCCTTTTTAAGTCTTTCTAGTAATGACATAATCTCATCACAGGAAGCTGGAGGGCAATTTGATACGGTCTTCTTCTGATATTGGTAATGTTACCTCAAAACATTGGTGACTCAGGGGTCCACCTGTTATCCCACTACCTTCATGTGACAATGAAGAATTAATTAACTCAATTAGGAGGCCTGCAAGAGAGGAGTAACCTAATGAGATCTTCCAGCAATATTTATAGAATTCTTGTAGAAAAGAACTAGCCAGAGATTCCAAAATAAGCTAAACTGTGTTTTATTGAGGGAAATTCAGTCACACACACACACACAAGATTCATGCACTCACACAAGGAAAAGGGAGGAAAGACTGATTGCAAAGCTTCATGGAGTGGGCAATATTTATCATTCCAGAAGAGCAGCACACAAGCAGCATTGTGGCTTAGACTTGCATCTAGGGACAGTACACAACCAGGATTAAGAGCAAGAGCATGGCTACCAGCAAGTGAACTACTACACCTGACTGCCCAAAATTGAGGGTTTTTTAAATACTCTATTTCCCTCCCTGAATGGGGTGTGAGTTAATTGCTTTCTGGCAGAGTAAAAAAAAGGGGGTCTGGAATGCGCTGACTGTCTCAATGTCTTGATTGGACAATGTGACTGGGGAAGGTTTCGTTAGAAAATATGCACAGTAGGGGAGCTTGCCTGCTGCACCTGGGCAGTTTCTATTGTTTTCTGAGGTCAGGAAGTTGAGACGATTAGCTAAAAGCAGAGCTTTCCAAACTTTTAATGTTGGCAACACACTTTTGAGACATGCATCATTTTGTGACACAGTAATTCAGTAATTAATTCAATAACTAGGGGCAGCCCCCCCCCCCCAAGCCCTTCCACTGCTGCCCTTGCCAGGGTCTTCCTTGGCCTGAGGTGGTGCTGGGAGAGGCAGCCCCTTCGCCCGGGTCTGGCCTGCCATGGCAGTGGGAGAAGCAGCCCCTCCACCCATTATATTCATGTGACACACTAACATGTTGCAACACACAGTTTGGAAAGCTCTGGTTTAGAGCCATTAAGTCAGGCTTTACCAGCTAATCCACAGCAAATTTATGACCTGGCCCTGCTGAGGTCACCTCTGATCTCCTTTTGCACAATTGCCCAGCCGGTGTCCCTTCTGTATATGGTCTTTCAGCCATAAGTGTATATAACTTGATTTCATGCCAATTAATATCTGTCAGTTAGACCATATCAAATTGTGGGGGTGTATGGCTGCCAGCAGTAAAGATTTCACTGCTTCATTGTAAAGATTAAGTTGAACTGCCTCTTGCATTCATGTGTAGAAATCACATTGTCTATATAAGGATCTCCTGAGTATTGTATAGGAGAAATTATATGCCTGAGTTTGGATCTATTAATACATTCCAGCTCAGACCACTATGTTAAAACATTGGGGTTTTTTTATTTCCTTTGAATCAACTTATTAAACTTCCACAATTCTAAAAAAATAAGCTAGGGAATAGAGCAAGATTTAGGTTCTTGAAAATTTTATGCCGCCTTTGTAATTCCCTTTTTGTTGGTCTATGTTCACCATGAATTAAACAATGAATTAAAATTTCTAGGTTTGTACAATTTCTTGTTCTGTTGTGCTTTGTGAAATAAAAAAGGTTGGAATTCAGAAACTACCTGAGAACAATAGTCAATTGACTATTCAATAGCATTTGATTGTAATAATTTGTAATAAGAATTTAGCAAAGAGCCCAAGGCTGCCAAATTCACATTTACCCACACGTCTAGAGACTGCCTGCAAATCCCAGAATTCCATAGGATGTTGAAAGTGAAATAAAAGCACTGTAACAGTCCAGTGCAGAAATGGCCTGAGAAAAGAGAGAAATTTTTTTTGTGTGGAAGATATAAAAAGGGTAAGAGACTGTAAACAACAGTCTAAATATACAGAAGGCATTTCATCATCATTATACATCACTATAGAAAAATCAAGATAAACACAATTTATCAGAGATTTCAGATTTTAAAAACCAATGATAAACACACTTGTAACAGCAAATGAGATATTTGAGGCAATCAAGAAGATCAAGACTGGTAACGCACCTGGCCCAGACTGGTGGGTTACTACAAGTGTTAAGATCAACAATTAAAAAAAAAATTACAGAAATTATTGAATTCAGTTCTATGCACAGGGAAGATATCTGAGATGTGGAAAGAGCCAATAATAGTCTTAATCTTGAAAGAAGGCCAGGACCTAAGGATGACAAATACGGAATAATGATTACAAGATGATGATTGTGAGTGTTATTATAATATAGATGTCCTGGCCCAGCTACAATCTGAGAGGGAAGAGGCAATCTGCTTTGCTTTCATGACATAATTACAACCAAGGCAAGGACCATAAATCAACAAAGCTTTAAGGAGAGTTCTTGCCTGTGAGACTCTGTATGGCAAAAGCATGGTAAAGCTGGTCTGAGTTCTGAGATAAAGCAGGGTTTGTCAGCCAAGGCCAGGGTCCAAGAATCAGGCAGCAAACTCAGGCAGTCCAAGATCCATGAGCTAAGTAAGCCAGAAACAGATGACAGGTAAGCAGGCTGGAAGCAGACAATTGTTTCCAGCAACAAACTCAGCCATGGCTAATTCTTAAATAGTTACAGTCAGGTACAAATAATTCAAGAGTGATCCTTCCACTTTTTTGGCAAGAAGCCTCAGTGATCATCTCTTCTCTGCTGTCTTCTCTACATGCTGGTTTCATGGACTTAGAGGCTGTGCGCTGCTTCTTCAGTTGATTCCTTTGATAGGTCAGTTGTTGGTGAGTCCTGGTTCTGTGCCTGCTGAGACTGCTCTTTACCAGGAAAAGCTGCAGGGATTTCCTCAGCCTCACATTCCGGATCAAGGCAATAGATACTCCCCATGAACTATATCTGCTGTAGTGAGCTGACCTGGGAAAGCCATTTTCAAAATATTCATAAGATGCAATTTATATACATACTGCGTTAAAAGTCATTTAGGTCTGGTATAATTAGAACTAACTTTCTATTAGGGATGGGATGAATCCAGAATGTTCCAAATCCGGATCTGAATCCCTGGAAGGTTCTGAGAATCCACGAATCTCGACTCTTTTGAATCCTTTTTTTAAAAAAAAGGGTTTAAAAAGCAAGGGAAAGGAGGATAATCCTGGGCAAGACACACTATCTCAGCCTTAGAAGTAGCCTGGACAAGGGCAAACCTCCCTCTGAAGAAATCTGGCCAGGACAATTGTCTTAGTTTTGCCTCAAGATCTCCCCAGATTGAAAATGACATGAAGGCCCTTTGTACACGGGCAGGAAAATGTGGATTAATCTCACATTTTCCTACTTCTGTAAATAAGGCCACAGACTACAGTAGAGAAATGATCCAGGTCAAAACTGGATTTTCTTTGCATAGCTCCTTCTGGCATCCTTGGGTTTGTAGTTTGAAGACGCACCAGCACACTTTGACATCAGAATTGTGTATGAAAGAGCTTTGCAAGGGAGCTATGAAAAGGAATCTTTCAGCTGTCCTTGAAATCTCAAGAAGACTGTACCTTCCAGCCAATCAGGCCTTTTGTGAGCCCCAGAAGTGCCAATTTTAAAAACAGTTTTCCTTTTTGCTACATGTGGTTTGTTATGTGCCTCATGAGAAACCATGACAGACATTTCACTTCTCATCTTATTCTAGCTATATGTTTACAATCAGGCTCTGGTCTTGTGGAAGGAGGTACACTGGCCTACATGTTGTAATCACTGGATGAGATTGTGCAACCATGCCCTCGGCCCCACTACTTCTGATAGGCATGAGACCCACTGATCCCATCATTTATATATGCCATTGATTTTCAGCACAGAAAATAGTGCTGAAAAATATGAAATGTTCAATTTAAATATATTAGAATACCCCAGATGTAATTTCTGAAATTCTTAGCAAAGGCCATTATTACTCCAGGGGGAAAACTCGCCTACTTGCCATCTCTTCTTGTCTGTCTGGTCTGCCAGGTTTTCAGGCACCCTGGTCTCCAACAAACTATTTGGTTGGTGGATTTCAAAGATTTGGTTTGCCTGTTTTAGTGCAGGGATTTGGATTCACGAATCTTGAAGGACTCGAGGATTCAGATGGGCCATCCCTACTTTCTATGATTTAGTACTAGATTCCAATGTTTGCTACCTTTTCCAGGGTAATTTTGGCTCTAAAAGAATTTGAGATGAAGGACTCTGCATATCTGGTTCAGAGCTCTCAGTTAGTGTACCTTGAGATAACTGTGGCAAAACAGCAGATATCTTATCAGTGTGGGATGTGACATTATCACATTAATTTGTTTTTGATCACAATTTGCTTGGAATTTTCCTGTTTGGAATTGTTCTTCTCAGGCTTCTGGTTTCAAGCATGAACAATATGATTTACTGGGCTGTCCCTGAGTTTGTCTTTCAATGGTATGTCCCTTGACAGAGAGGACTCCTTCTGTCAGAAGAATTCTCCTGATTTATGGGAGACCTGAAGGTTCTTAGATACATCATCAGATCACAGCCTGCATGAGCATCTGCTCAGACTGGTGGCCCACAACAATGATGCAATTCAAGATGACAGCCACTAACAGAAAGCTGGGGGGGGGTTCCCACCCATTAATGGACATTACACACTTGCCCAGACCTCTATACTGAAGAAGACTGGTTTAAAGAAGAAATAAAGAAGAAATAAGAAGCCAGTGATATATATATATATAGTAAGCTGATTCCCTTGTATGGACCTTCTCTGATCTTGTGAAAGAAACAGTACGTAATTTCTTTCTCCATTGGAATGATGGAATGAAACCAATTTCATATTCATAAAAATAAGTTGAAATGCTGTTAAAATGAAATTTCTCTTCAGTTGACTTTGATTAATAACTTATTGTAGATTTTTATAATTTTAATTTGGACTATTAAGCAAGTTTTAAAAGTATCTGACTGAGATATTAACTTAGGTGAAATAGTTTCAGGTGCCACCTACTGGAAAATGTTGCAATTGACTGTGGGAAAACTTTTTTTTTAATCATCTAACGTTATTCTACTTTGACAGATAAGCACTCCAAGTTAGTGCTTTTTGAACTGATTTTTGTGCTTTGGCTTATTGAGTAAAAAAGGATTCTCAGATTGAAGAAGAGGAAATACTCGTCTACTTTTTGGATTTTTTGAAGGAATTTAGGGATTTTAAATATGAAGAATTGAGGAAGCTTGGAGCATACAAAAGAATTTTTGCAAATGTTCTTGCATTGGGCTCTTGTGACTCCACTATTGTTCAAATTGAAAAAGAAAAAATAGAGAAAAATTCTATGGATCCGGATGGATATATACCTGATTCATTTCTTGAAAATGTTACTGAGGAAGGACAGAGAGGCACACAAAAAGCTGATAAAAGATTTACGGAAGGAGAAAGCAGGTGTATAATAAAAGGACTAGATTTGAATATTTGGATCCAAAATGATGTTTTCTTGAAGCTGTTCAATCTAGAAGAGATTCAACAAAGACATGAAGTGAAAATAAGAGCTTTCTGGAATTAACAATGAAAGAGAGGGACTCCATTGGACTGGATGACGGGGGGAAAACAGGAATTCATACTCATAGCAAAAAGTCAACTCTGAGCAAAGAAACAGAAGTCAACTCTGAGCAAAGAAATAGAAAAGTTGTTACAGAAAAAGAGACATTGAAAAATCTGGAAAAAAGAGGATGGGATGATAAGTATTTTGTTACTGGAATGGGGAAGGTCTTCTTTTGTTGGATAAGGTTTTAACTTCAATGAAATCTCAAGAGTTAATTTGAAAAGACTTTGGCTATAGTAGGTGATGAAATAAGTGGAAGAATATTAAAATATACAGAGAAAATAAAAAGAAGATAGATGAAAATAAAGTTATTATGAATCTGAGTTGATAAGATATCTAGAGATGATATGTTTAAAGAAGAATGTTCTTTTTTTAAATGAGTTTTTTAATATTAAATGATTTTCTTTATTTTTAAAGAAAAAGAGAGATAAAAATAAGATGTATAAGAAGCTATATTTATTCAGGATAACTATTACTATGTATTAACTACTAATATAGGGATAAAACTAATATGATGAACACTGTCTACATCATTGGTTAGAAGTCATTTTATGTATATTTGTTTAGTTAGATTAAGGTTTTTTTTCTCTTTTTTCTTTTTTATATACTTTCTATTTGATGTTGTAATTTGTAGATTAAGGTGTCGTAACTGTGTGTTACATGATCTTATTATTTTTCTTGCTGCCTTTTATGTTATGATTCTATTTCTTGTTGTAAATCTTTAAATATATTCTCTTAATAATAAAAAATGCAAAAAAGGAGGAATTATCCTATTTCAGCAGTATTATCCTACAGTGCAAAATTATTTGCCAAACTCCATTTTCTTATACTGTGAAAATTTTATGTTTTTAATATTTTTAGATTTTTAGTCTTCTTGACAGTTTTGCCCCTCCCTTAACTATTCTTGAATTTATCCATTTGGGCTCTGCATTTTTAAGACTTCATGATAAGGTCTTTATCACCAAACCCTGAACCAATCTTTTAAAATATTTCAACAGATGTAGTTAAACTTTTATTACATTTGGACAAGAAAGATTTGATGTGTTTAGTGTCTTTCATTATCATAGCTAACCATCATTCATTGGTAAGCTGTCGCCAGTTACTATGAGTCATTTCAGTAGGAACTTCCTTTTTTATATTATCCTACCTAAAGTTGGTCTCAGAAGTTCAATAAATTAGTTGTACTGTTAGCTGTTGTTGTTGTGAGTCTTCAAGTATTTTCTGACTTATAGTGACCCTAAGGAGAAGCTATCATAGGCTTTTTGGGACTGTGTTACACACTCAAGGTCACCCAGTGGGCTTCCATGCCTGAGTGGGGAATCTAACCCAGGTTTCCAGGGTCACAGTGCAATGTTCAAACCATTATACTACTTTGCCACTTTGGTACACCAAAAGGCTACTTTAACCCTTGGGATGTTATGTTTTTACGAAGCACCACCTCTGTTGCAAGGCTAATAGAAGATGTTCCTTTGTTACTTTCATTAAAACCACAGAATCTTCTTTTCAGAACCAAAGTACAACAGTCTCAACTTGGTAATCTTGACTTTTAGTAAAAGTTCAGACTTGATTTGCTCTAAGACCCACTTATTTGTCTTTCTGGCAGTCTACAGTACTCTTTTCCAGCATCACATTTCAAATGAATTTATTCTCTTTCTGTTAGCTTTCTTCATTGTCCAGCATTAACAATCATCCATAGCAATTGGAAATACAATGGCAAGGACAATCCTGACTTTTATATTCAATGATATACTGTACTATAGGTAACAACTGTTAGTACTGCGCAGAAAGAAGCACTGGCAAATCACTTTCAAATGTCTTTTACCATGAAGACCCTATGATGAGACAATCCAGAATGAAACAAGATGGTATGTTCCTTGCTTCTCAGGCTACTTGATGGGAGGGACCAGAACTTTTTCTCCTGTAATGAGCCACAGACCTATAACTGTAACTATTTCATTTTTGGAAGCTCTTCATGGACCAGTAGCTGATGGCTCATGGACTAGAACCAGATCAGGAACCAACACCATGGATAGCCCTGGCCTAAAAGACTACATTTGCAACTATGGCCATATAGATGAGTTCTCAAATGGTTCATGTAGACTGAGACACCTTTAAACAATTTCCTCAGCGTGCACAATGCAGCCTTTCCTCATTAATCAAAATCTGACTACTGCTGTCCATGCACAAGAATGCCCAAGTTAAATGGCTACAATTCACTGTATGTGTACCCATGAAGTTCATACAGAAATGGCAGTGAATCCAAATACAATGGTCAGTTTGAAAGAATCTCTCTGACAGTCACTTCTTCCCAGTGCAATTCAAAATGATGTTTTTAATCTACAAAGTCTTAAACAAACTGAATCTGAAGGACTACTTGTTATTACATGTGATTGCATAGGGCATTTGGAAACAAGATTAGAGGCTACCAAGGAAAGAGCTGTTTGTTGGTAGCAGTTTATGAAACATTTTGTATATGTCCATGAGGCATCTCCTTTATTTAGAATTTAGGGATCAGGTAAAAACAATTCCTTTCATCTGAATAGCTAGTGGCATCCAATCTGTATTCCTGTACCTCTTTCTCTTTGTTCTGTTGGTGATTTTCTGAAGCATTAGAATAATATTCTGTTTTTAACAGAATGTTAATATCATGTTGAAGAAAAAGCAATGTGCAAATCAAGTTGAAAAGTTATCATCAAAAGTCAGGTTAAAAATATTTTAAATAAATAAAAGATTAAAACATAGTTGCTCCTCCTCTTGAGCTTTGTGGATAAGGTGAGCAAGCAAAGTGGGGTGTAGAAACATACTAGCAATATGAATAAAACCTGAAAAGTATTCAGTTTTGTTTTCCTTGAAGGGATTAGACAAAAACCAGCAAGACGAGTGTGTGGGGGCGACCATTGTTACATGACAGCACATTCCATTCCACAGTGCCCCTGTAATACAAAATCCTCATAACAAATATCCTTCTTCCTTTGTTTAAAAACAGATGCTTGGTAAGAGCTTGTAACAGTCACCAAGCATAAAGCTACTTGTTTCCTCTCAAAATTAGAAATGCCAGGTTCCCACAAAATCCACTTATAGCTTAGCCATGTTGATTTAACAAGTCACTCCCACTAATTTCCATGGTACCTGCTTCCAGCTCTGGATGTTTAGGACTGCCACCTGAACAACAGAGCCAAAGCACAAGGGACGTGGCACAGATATGTGACATTAATCAGAATGAGAGTTCAAAGGGGGTTTATTCAAATCACCTTATGCTGTTTTTACTGTTTTATCAGGCTGTTGTATTTCTATTCAGATAACAGTTTCATTTCTTTGCCACTCAGATAAGGCAGATGCTTTATGCAGAAATGACTACATTTATATCTTACCCTTTGTCCAAGGAACTCAAAGAGGTATATGTAATTCTACTGCGTCTACCTGACTTTATCCTCACACAAGCCTGAAAATCTGGCTAGGTTGATAGTGAGTGATAGCTCCACTGGGGTTGCCTAATGAGCTTCATGGTAGAGGCCTGAGGCCTCTCCCTAAACTGCAAACCCCAGGATTTCATAGGATGTTGAAAGTGGAATAATAGCACTATAACAGTCTAGTGCAGAAATGGCCTAAGTCCCATCAACACTGGACACCACGGCAAATTACCAAGGAAGAGGGGAAATGTCCAACATCTGGAGCACCAAAGGTTGCCCAATTTGGTTTTGCAGATATAATCTCAGTACTCCTAGGGAACTGAATAATGCTGCTTGATCTCATTGCTTCCAAGTGTGAAGGGGAAGATTATACTGCTGAACAGGGTAGATGAACCTGTATTCCTCCAGATGCTGATCTACTCTAACTTTCCTCCAGCCCCAGTCAGCTTGGCTATGTGATGGGCGCAGATGTTCACTGACATCTGTAAAGGCAAAGATTCATACCATCGTTCCAAAATCACAATAAATGCTCCTCTATAATACATGACATTATATGGAAAGTATGTCAGCTTTAAGAAAAGCTTCTTATCAGGGGTTCCCTAATAAGGTTAGGACAAACTCCCAGAACACTATTTTATAAGTATCAGCTTAAAACATTCATTGTTAGATATTTTCTATTACCATTATTTTTGTAAAGCTGGTTATAAAGCCAGCCCAACATGCTACTGTATTACTGAGGATGGCACAATAAGTCTCAAAAAGCATCAAGACCTAACCAAATCCTGAAAGTCCTCAAAACTCCAGATACCTAAAAAGGTAATTCTGAGATAGACTACCAGAGAAATTCCAACTGGAGTTTTCACAAGTGTACAGTTATAAAACATACTGGTTCACTTGCTCAGTAAAGAAAGCAGTGAAATACAGTGGGCAACACAACCAGTTTGTCATTTTTAATTTAAAAAAATCAAAGCAAAAGACGAAGCAACATAGACTAGGCTTGCAATGTAATTCATGGAGTAACATCAATAAATATTTTTTCTTTCAGAGGAGTTATACTTTGGCCTTTATCACAAAATTCCCTGAAAAACTACAGCTGAAAATAACACTGACACTTTATATCCAGCAGAGAACAAAGACAAACAGATAAAAAGAGCTTTGGAAAAATACAAAGTCTAGTAGATATTAACTGATTTTTGTAATATAGAATAGCTCAACTGCTAAGAAAAAAGTGTTTCTTTTATAAGAGTCAGCATGATATTTATAGAATACAATGTGAATACACAGGGAGGTAATTTTGATTTACATCACTCAAAAATTCTTTGTCGGTTTTTTCTTCATGTAAACTTTAATACAATGGGCTATTTCCACCAATAAAACAATTGATGGGGATTCAGTCTAATGCTATTCCATTTAAAATTGATTGGATTTAGCCTTATATTCTACAAAACTTGTAAAAGCTTTATTTCGTGCCAAATCACAGGGATTCAAAGACCTTGTCTCCTCTTAATCGTTGAAGATGGCACTGCATTGAAAATCTCATTGTCTACAATTACTGATGCTTGCTGTAGAGCAGTGGTTCTCAACCTTCCTAATGCCGCGACCCCTTAATACAGTTCCTCATGTTGTGGTGACCTCCAACCATAAAATCATTTTCATTATTTATTTATTTATTATTTAGTTAGTTAGTTAGTTAGTTAGATAGTTAGTTATTTCCAACATCAAATAGATTGGAAACACTGCCCTAAATCACTGCTCTGGATAGACTTCTAATGCCTAAAAACTGGTAACCCTCCCCTCTTTTTTTTAAGCACAGAAAGTGTCCATCAATGCCAGAATTAAGGCAGTAGTTCTAGTTCTGAATGTTGGGTTTCCACAGTTGAAAAAGCCAGTCACTCCCAAAGGCAATGTCAAAACAGCCCACATTTTACACGAGGCGCAGGGAGGAAAGGACAGGGAGAGAGGAAAGATGGCGGCAGCATAAGCAGATGCGTTTTGTTTCACTCCCTCCCTTCCTCCCTCCCTTAAAGGGAATGCGGACGCTGAACATACAAAAAGCGAGGAATGCAAGACAGTCAGGGCAAAGAACACAACACGTGCGTGTTGCAAGCGCCAAGGGTCCACACACAACAAAAGCAAGAGGAGAAAGTCATCCTGGCTATTTCTGCACTAGACTGTTATAGCGCTATTATTCCACTTTCACCATCCTATGGAATCCTGGAGTTTGCAGTTTGAAACCCAGCACAGGGGTCTCAGAAGCATTGCTCCCATTGGCTGTGAGGCCACCTTCTTTTAAAAGGGGGGGCAGGACTGAGGAGTGGTGACCCCTGTGAAATGGTTGTTCGACCCCCAAAGGGGTCCAAACCCCCAGGTTGAGAACTACTGCTGTAGAGATTAATCCTGTGAGTTTTAGAATATAGGGATATCAAACCAAGTAGCAAAACCCCAATTACTTCTCAAAAAGTATTTTAGACTATTGTCAGAAAGACCCAAAACTTTAACAGTTTCACTGTTTTGGGGTGGGACATTTGTTGTGTGCTTGTATGATAAGAACGGCCTCCCTCACCAACTCTTACTCCTTATTACAATCATCAAGTACAGAAGCATGTCCTGGAGATTTGCATGCAAACTGCTATCTGGAGACTTCTTGTCTCTTCCTTCATTGCAGCACTTGGGATAAGTCAGCAATCTTCGTTGTGGACATATGGAGAACTTATAAAAGAGATCTGACTTAGATAAAGGACCTGATTTTCATTTCTTCCAGCCAACCTAGGAAGCTGGACAGAACAAAGCATGTTTTATCTACAGCTAACCAGCATGTGTACACATCCCTTGCAGCAAATCCACATCCTTCAATTTCCCTATTTGACAGGAACAGTCCCAAATAATCCTCTGTTATTCCCCTTTTTTCCTTTTCTTTAAAATGTCTCAGTTTTCCTTTCCTCCTACCACTTTCCCCTTTTCTCCTCAACTTAAGTCAGTTGCTGCAAACTGAATTCAAAGTGCAAAAATGGTCTGCACTCAGTTCATTCAGCAAGAGATACAAGAGAGGTGAGGGTGGAATCTCAGTCTTCCCAGTAGGCTCAAGCAAAAGCAAACTCCCGTAGCCCCTCTTAGCTTTTGTGTATTTCTTTTTTTTTTAATAAGTCGTGTAATCTTCACCATATTCTGATGTTTTTGGATGATACATGTCCCAGTTTTCATAGGTGAAATATTGGAGGGTATGCAAACTAGTGTGATTCATTTAAGCCAGATTTTTTTTACAAGCAGGTCTGAGCTGAAAAGATTGATGCTTTGCAGAGCGCTGAAATCATATACTTGCTAACTCCTGCATATAACTATAGTCATCCCTTCACATTCGCTAGGGTGAGGGGCACAAGACCCCTGCAAAAATGGGAGAAAAGGTGAATAACTCTAGACCCTCCCAAATCATATTTAAGACGCAAAAAGGTATGATCACCATATTCAAACCACCATGGATTCCTTTAAAGCATAAGGGTTCCTTCACAAGGTGGAAGTTGGTGGCTGGTGGGGCTTACTGCCACCTCCAGTGTTGCCCCACATCATTTTTAATAGGGACTTACAAGCCTCGCTCACTGTTTCTCAGTCTCATGAGTCTTGCAGTCCCTATTAAAAATGTCAGAGGGCAGCAACAAAACTGACAGCAAATAATCCATGAATAACAACAATAATAAAGTAAAACTTGCAAATGTGGAGGGATGACTATACATGATTCTTTTTTTTTAATTTTATTAAACTATAACACAAAAACAAACGAAAAATAAAACACCATGTGTTATACATAATAGTGAATTAAAAAACAAACAAACAAAACAAAACAAAAATTTTTTTTCCTTCTTTTAAACAATGCAAACTTATATTATTGTTTTTCCCTTCCCCTAAAATCATAAACTTGTTCAGCTTGTTCCATTCATACAACTTATACATTTTTGTTACGTATCTTCAATTCTTATTTTCATTATATTCATTTTTATTATTATACTTTCACTCTTAATTCAATATTTTTCACTCCCATTTAATCTCTTACTATTATTAATTATAAACTTATTACTTAATATCTCTAATAATAACCTCTCTCTAAAACCAATTACCTTTTAACTTTTTTCCCCCTTTTAAACATTGAACATCACATATCAAATTACATCTATAAATCACAAGTTTAACACACACAGATAATAAACAATATAAAAATGCAAAATAAAAGATAAAAGTAATAATAAAAAAAAAACCCACCCCCCAGAGCCAACTTTTTATTTAATCCACTTTCCAAAATTGCCATTCTTCTTTTAACAGGGTAGCATTACCATCTCTTTTCAGAACTTTTTCTAAAAATATTTTCCAAATTTCTTCAAAATCATTTGTTTTTACCAAACCTTTCATAAACCTAATTCTACATGTTAGTTTATCATTAATTGCAATTTTCCACACTTCTTTATACCATGACTATACATGATTCTAGCTTCCACCAACTCATCACACAACAAATGTGATACAACCTAACCTGTTAAACTCAAGAGAATTTGAGTATCCAACAATTCTAAAATTACCATAGCCCCACAAAGAAAGGAAATACCAAATCAACAAGACCATACAGATACCCAGGAATAATCCACAATGGGTCAAATCTAGGAGACTAAGTGGCAGAGCACCACTTGTCACTCACACTGTCTGGTTACAGCTACTCCAAGATATCAACAGACCATCCTGGAAGAAGATACTTTTCTCTCACAAGGCTGTGGATGGTTAGTAGATCCTCCCTAGCTTACAGATCTCTCCCTTACTTAAAAGTGTTGCTCAACAGTAACTGCCCACATAACAGAGAACAGAAAAATTAGGGGGGGGCACTGGGAACAGAACCTGCAACAAGTCCAGATGCCAGCTCTGTTTTCATATCTGCTCAGATAGCATTGTGCTAGCACCTACTAATTTCAGGATAATCAATGAACTTGTTCATCATCCAATGTAATACATGCTATTTTTAATTGATTGATTTTTGATACTAACAATCTATTATACAATCAAAGTTGCGATCAAAATACAATAAAAGAAACAGAATGAAGAAAAAGAAAAAGAAAAAAAGAAAAAGGGACAGAGACATACAGCTAAAACATAGGCTCTGAACCTCAGTCCTAACTGTAATGAAAAGTAAAATTAAAAAGAGGAAAAAAAATAGTCTACCATTACAGACCCAGCTAAATAATCCTACTAAAATTACTATTAAGCATAACTACAGATTATTATATTGCTAGATTTTTGTAATGCTCAAAAAATACATAAACAATTACTAGTCTTTCATAAAATCTTCAATTGGCTTATCTTTGAAAACCCAGGTTAATTTGGCAATTTGGGACAATTCAGCAGCTTTAACAATCCATTCTTCCATCATCAGTACTTCAGTTCATTTCCAAGTCTGAGCAAATAATATTCTTACTGCTGTTGTCATGCATTGAACAAGTGATCCAAATTTGCTATCCTGTTCTTCATCCATAATGCCCAACAAAAACATTTCTGATAACATTACAAAATATACCTTTTATACAAAATATACAAAATATTTGGGCCCCATTCTGAGAGAAAGGTGGCATATAAATATTACACACACACACACATATATATATACACATACATACACACATATATAGGATTAACATATTAATCTCACACCAGTAACTTTTTATAAGTCCATCACTTATTCAAAAAAGAAGCCCTTCTTATCTTGATATCTCTAACACTGGTGTGGAACATTCTGGGACATTTTCAACAACTTGTTTGGAGTTAAATACCATCTGTGCATCATTATATAGATTTTCTTTTAAACTACTACACAAAGTAAATCTTATGTTGTTAGACCACATTTTCCCCATACATCTATATGAACATCATGTCCAACATATTGGGCCCATCTGATCATGCACAGGCTACAAGTGCATCTTCTGTCTCTAGTTTCAAAAGTCATTTATACACTTTGTAAATTATATTTGTCATCATCTTAGCAAAACTCTCAGTAAAACTCATTTTCCTTAACTTCCGTGGCTGCATTTCTCTTATCATGATCAAACCTGCTCTCTAAGTTGCATATAATGAAACCAATTAAGATCTTTACCTTTCTTAAGAATCATCTGCCTTGATTTAAATGTCCAGAGATCATGTTCAAAACACAAAAAAATCTTCATAAAGCAACTATCTCTGATTTTTAATCCATTCTCTCCTTAAAAGGTGGGGGGGCTTCTGTTAGTGAGGAGGCTAACATTATCTTAGGAAAAAGTTTCTTCTTGTGCTTATACCAAACTTGTAGGAGAGCCTTTCTAACACAATGATTTTTAAACTCAGTATGTATCTTATCATTACCGAAAATGAGCATGCCACCCACAAATCCTAAATTCAAATTTCAAGAGTCTTGACATCTTCAGCCATATAAAACAACTGCTTTGTAATACCATTTGACATTAGAAGGGTGCAAGCTGACCTTTTCCTTAGTATCAAACAATGTTTTAAATTTTATTTGGGGCCTCTTTGCCTGCCAGACAAATCTTGAAATCTTTTTCTGCCATTGCACAAAAGTTATTTCATTTCTCATAATGGAGACCATTTGATCATTTGAAAACAAATAAAAGCCTTGGCTTTCTTACTGTCATATCCAGAAAGGATAAATTTAAAATTTAAAAATAGATTTAACTCAAAAATTTCACCATTTTTCAATGTCTCTTTTAATATCTTTCCAGACTTTTTTATAGTCGTTTTGAAATAATAAGTTGTTCTTCTTCACAACTGTAATTCCAAAATATTTATTCTCCTTTCTTCTACTTTAAAATTTGGAAAAGAGCAGTTCATTCATTTTCTTCTTCTGAAGTCATATTTCAGTCAGCAATTTTGCTTTATCACAATTCACTTTAAATCCAGAACAAGTCCAAAACACCTTATTTCTTCCCCCCCAGAAGAGCCTTCATGGAATCCAATGGGTTTTGTGTCATTATCATGAGACCATCCACATAAACTCTAAGCTTAAACTGTTCTTTTTTTTTTACTCACACAGATTCTGTTTTCTTGCACGATATCTCGCAGTAATTGTAATATATGCTATTGTGCATCTATTAGTAGTACTTTCCTGTATTCCAAACAGGATAAATACATCAATTCCTATAAAAGGTAATAGGTGCAAATATGACATCATTATGGGCAGTACTAAGAAACTTGTAGGAGAACATTTCAGGTTTTTAGGGTTTTCTTTTGCTCCATTTAAGGTGGCTATTCTTGAACAAGGAAATTTCAAACATAATGCACGAAACTTATGAAATAATAGTTACCAAGAAGATCAGTTCTTTTGTCTGTGGCAAAGGTATTTCCTCAACAACACCAGGATATTTATCAACTTTATATACTTCTGAATGCTTATGATAGTTATTTAATGCACCTGCGCTTCAAAATAATTACTAATGTCTGATTTTCTTGCATTTCACTTTCATCCTGAGGTACAGTTAAATAATTTTTGACCCTGCGTGCAATGGATCTTCTTCAGACAGCATGGGATATGATTTTTGCTGTGAAGCACACAACTAACATTATTCCCACTTCCTGTCACTCAGTGCCTCCTGAGTTTTCATGATTTACAGGTGTTTCTAAATGTCTGACATATTGATAACAATGCCCACTCAAATGTTTGCTAACTGTAATTTATTTATTATTCATAGTTATATTATTAATAACCAGTGCTCCTCACTGGCAACAGGGTTTTTTTTATGGTCATGTTGTGGAATTTCCCTCAATCATCATAATACAACTATAATTGCTAGATAGTTTGCATATCAGCCACAAATAAAAACAAACATCAAATACATCATGAAAAGAAATAAACAAAGAGATAAACTGTACACAAAACTAAACTATGAAGAGAAAAAATATATACATACATACATATAGGCACTGAGATAGATAGATATAGATATAGATATAGATATAGATATATAGATATAAATGCCTATTGAGCAGCAAGCGTTCTAGAGCTTAACTGGTCTTACAACTTTAATATACTGGGAATCTAACATATCCCAGTCATGGCTTTCATAGCTTCCATTTTGTCCCACCTCTGTTCTATATATGTGCAGTCTAGTAAGACTGCTTCAGGGCAAGGTCTCTTTATTTTATCACTGTTCTGCAAGGTACAAAGTTCTCATTTGGTGCCAATATAAATAATACATTAGAAATACAATTGGAATAATAATAACTCATTAACTCAGTGTATAGTCCATAATGCTTGCAGAAGCAACGTGTTAGCTCTCTGGGCCACATCAATATGACTTATACATTTCCCAACTAGATCACATTTCCCAGCTATAGGACAAGGTAGCTTGGGGACTGGACACAGAATTATTTAAAAATCCCCCCAAAAGCATTTTTAAAAATTCCATTAACCTATTAAACAATCTCATTCAGAGTTAGGCATGTATTCTGAAGTATTCTGAGCAACTACATTGAACTTAATGGTCCAAGACTTCCGTACTCCCAAATGCTAACTACAATGGGATATTGCACACGAAAAAAGCAACATCCCTACATGAGCTATCCTATCTAGATCATCTATCCAGGCAAACCTCCATAATCACAGATGACTTCTTCTCCTGGTCAATGGCAGCTTTCTCTCCCACTCAACAAACAATGAAGTTTGCAGCTGCACTTTAAAAAAAAAAAAAAAAAAGTCAGATTCTCCTCAAAGAGCATGAGCCACAGGCAAAATAGGGCAGGGGAAATCCAACATATTCATACCTGTAAGGCACTACCTTGAAAGAGCATGTGCATTATCTGGCCTTTATACTTACATGTACATTATACTGGCCTTATACTCCACCGCCTCTCACAATCAGAACAATGCGTTATTAATGGTCTGGTTAGTGCAACTGCTGCAGGTTCTTCACTGGCTGGAGGCCCAGAGCTGAAGCAAAAAGATGCTTCTGAATTTTCTTTCCCAGTCATTTCCTGAAACTCCCAAGGTTTCTGTTACTTGAGCAACTGAATAAGAATGCACGGGATCAGGCAACTATTCTATTTATCATACTATCCAGTATGATAAATATGCTTATCTCTGTGCCCCTTTATCAGGACAACAGCAAAGGTGTGCGATTTCTATCTTTTGAACATCTGTAGGCTCCAGAGGTTCCTGACTGTGGAGACTGCCCATCTGCAAGTCCAGGCCTTTGCTATCTCATGCCTGGATTATTGTAACAGCTTACTGGCAGGTTTGCCTTCCTGTTCCCTTCGTCCTCTGGTTTTAATTCAGAACAATGCTATCTGGGTTGTTTTAAATCTCCCTAAATATTTGCCTATTTCTTCTTCCCATAGATCCCTTTACTTGCTACTAGTTCAGGCCAGGGCCTGTTTCAAACTTTTGGTTTTGGTATTTAAAGCTTTCCCTTGGTGTTTCATAGGTCAGCTAGTATGGTACGTTCCATCCAGGAATCTGAGATCTACAGGCACAAGGTTACTGTTTATTCCACCAAAGCACACAGCTCTGCCAAGAATCTGAGCTTTTCAAGATCTGACATTTGTGGAATGGCCTTCCTTGCGGCATCCAGCTGGAAGAGGATCTCACTTATTTTCATCAAGGGCAGAAGACCTTCCTCTTTGATTCACTGTCATAAGCCAATGAATTGTGTTTACAGTGCTGAGATGGATAATGACTGGCAAGATGTTGGGGCTATCACGCCATGTGTTCCTATAGTGTTATGTTTATTTTCTTTGTCCCCCTTGGTGAAAACAGAATTATAAATAAATGTTGTTACTGTTGTGGTTGTGGTGATGATAATGTTGCCTCTGTCCCTGGAATAGCTTATACATGTATATGAAGGGGACCCTGTTTTGGGAGACTACATACTCTCCAATACTTCACAGATAAAAACCAGGAGCAACATCAGAGTGTGGTCAAGATGGCAGAACTTACTGGGCAAAGTTCCCTCAGGGAACCTCCACTCTTCCCCCAAAAGATACTGGGCACACTTACATGCCCTCTTCCTCCGTGCCAAATCCACACATCTAATAAAAGAAAGAAGCAATAGAAATAAGTATCTTCTTCTCCTTGCAGAAAAGTCCATCTCCTCATTCTTTACATTGCCTACATACTCATAGGAGGCAAAAAAAAAAAAAACAACAGCTAGTGGCTATCATGGGTAGCCTAGTCTAGGAGGCTCCAATGGTGACAGATCACTTCTTGAGAAGGAATACAGACCTGGAAAATGCTGGTCCAAACTGTAACATTTTTGCACAAAGGATCATGAACAGAAGTAGATACTGAACATTTGGCTTCATAGGTAAGCCAGATAATACTTTTGGCTGCCAGCAACTGCCTCATTGTCTAATAAATTCTTCACATTATACAGGGATATCCGTTACTCCTTACCACCGGCCAAATTATCAGGGCTGAGAGCAACCAGAATACAGTCTTCAGAAAGTCACAGTTTTCACAGTCATCCTCTAACCGAAAGTTATCTCTAACAACATGATAAGTCATGAAAGCATTCCTAGCTCACTCCACATACAGCATAGAGTCAGATACATGTCAGCCATGTCACACTCCGCTTCCAGACAGCTTAGATTGGACAGACAATGAGAGTATGGAGGCAGCTCACTCCTCCAGCTTTGAGGTTAGATAAGGAGCTGGAATTCTCCTTGAGTAGGAGAGTCTCCTCCCATAGTCAGCATTTCAGTCTCAGCATTTCAATCTCCCAACACCTGTCCACTAAAAATTTGACTTTTACTTCCAAACTACTTTTTTCCACACAGGTGAAAAGCCATAGTTTCTGTGTATTTTGTCCCTTGTAGTTAGAAAAGAAAGCACTGCAGACAATTCTTTAAAAAAAAAACATGGGAGGGGGGCAGTTAAGCAAGCCTTCTCCACCCAGTTACAACCTTCCTAATGGTGTTTTCCCCCAAGAACAGCCACTACATGATTCCATGTCCTCCTGAGTGTGTTCAGCTTAACACCCAAAGGAAGATCCAACAAATTTCTGTTGCTATGATGATTAATGACTGCATATATGCATCAGAATCATTATTCCTCCAACACATTGCATAAGTTGCCTATAGAACACAAAAGAAAGAGATGTTGCTTCTGCATAGGATATACCAAAGACTGTGGTTGGAAATCTTTCTAGAGAAACCACTGAAGCCTCCAGAGGTGCTCATTAGTTTTCAAGTTCCTTAAGACATGGGAATTACATGTACTTACATTCATCTCCGGCCACAGAATTTCCAGGCAAGAATTTTCACTGTTCTTCTGTTTGGCAAATATGAAAAACCGAATGAAAAATGATTTTATGATAGAGCTAAAAAAAAAAAAAAGGTATCAAGTCTACATATGTGTCTTAACCAAAAATCAAAATGAAAATATGACTGGGCTAATAAAGGCCATTTCCACACGTGGTTTTTAACATGGGGCAGAGCGTCCTCCAGGGGGGACGTCTGCACCTGGGAGTGGACTGGGTCGGACCTACTTAACATAGATCCGCACCCCAGCCCACTCCTGAATGACCTCAGGTGGTCATCCGGCATGCTTTTGAAAGACTGCTAAAAACAGGTCTTTCAAAAGCACGGAGCGCCACTGTGAGCCTGCTCCCTTATGCAGATTCACAGGCTTGCACTGGTGCGAGCCTGCGATCTGCCAGGAGTGGGCTTTAGGCTGACGAGCTTCAGCAGTTGGTCGAGACTCTCGATCAACCGAAAGCTGCCATTTTTGTTCCCGGAGCAGTGTGGAGAGGTGGCCGTGCACTGCTCCGGAGAAGCATGGACCAGACCAGGGAGCCCAAAAGTTAGGTGAGTAGCATCACAGGGCGATTCCCTCGCCCCATGCGGAAATGGCCAAAGATACAAAGATAAAGGAGATTACAACTTATTAAACTATGGAGTGTGGCCGGTTTAGACAACCTGGTGCCATCCAGGTGCTTTGGACTGAAATTTCCAGAATCCAGTTACTATTTGGGATGACTGGAGCCTGACTTAAATTCCAAAATATGTGAAAAGCACCATGTGACTTAACCTAGGTATAGGAATGCTAGAATTTCTGTGCCACCCATTCATGCAAGCAGGGTCATGAGAACTTATCAGCTGTGACTTTTCAGAGATAATGGGGAGCACATTTCACTGTGTTCTTTTTTTTTTTAACTTATCTGTGATTGTGCAGACACTCTGAGCTGCTTTCATAACTGCACATGTTTGTTCAGGGTTTTTCTGCACAAACTTGACCTGGCTTCCAACGTTATGGATAGTGTATACTATCACCAGTTTCCTTCTGTACTGCCTAGTACCAAACAGTTTATTTGACTGGGGCACAAACACATCATATATTAAATTCTTTACAGGTGTTATAAGTGGAAAAGAAGAAGGTTCTCTGCAGAAGGACACTATATGCATTCTGAAATGAACAATTCATTAGACAAAGATAAAATAGCAATGCGCTTCTGAACAAGGGTATTCTACTCCAGTTCTCATTTTCTGTTTTAGCAACTTCTTTTCCATCCTGTTTTCTTTCACTCACGCTTCAGACCATCTTCTCTCCTAAACAGTCAGTATGCATTTAAAATCCTCTAAATCCTTCCTTGGCTCATCAAGCTGACACATTCAACTTTGAAGTACTTGTCACCTGTCTTTCAGGTTAGTTGTGACATCATATGATATTATGGCTTAACCACAAAATCACTTGGGAGGCATATGACAAGTGTCTTGTTGCTCCAAGCTTTTCAGCCTGCACACAGCACAGTGAACTTGAACAGACTATTCAACTGGATGACCCTTGAACTCTAGTATAAAGAGCTCTCTCTTTGGCCTATTTAATATGTTTTTCCTTGAAAATGTCATGTCCTCAGTTTTCCTCTCCTTCTCTTAAAGACCTGACAGTGAGTATGGGAAATTCAGTGTCATGATTTTCTCCTAAATGTAGGAATGATGAGATTATAAATTCACCACCACACTTTCAAAGGAGGATCTGGCACAGGCCATTTCAGGTATGTTCCAGACCCTGCTGAAGAATTCCAGAAATGTCATTGAAACATTTTAAGGTTTCAGGAGAGGAGAGGAGATCATGGGTTCCTCTAGGTCTTGCTGGAGAGCAACTCCCTTGACTCTTGTTAGTATAGCCAATGGTGAATAGCTGAGAGCTGCAGCACAGTAACATCTACAGGACTACATGATTCCCAACCCTACCATAGCATGCTCTTGGCAAGCAAGTATAACTTCTGGCAAGAAACCATATTACTTGATCCACATGTTGTACAACCAGAAAGCCATGACCAAGAAGACCCCACAGATTTATACTAAGTTCCTCTGGGTTCCATATGAAGAGTAAGTAAATAAATAAATAATAATAAGTTACTCACTGAATAGACAGTTCAAATTATCTAGAGAACTCATACATTCCATCTAAAATTTGCTACATGTCAGCAAGGAGTTGTTCTATGTGGTCAAGTGAACTCTGACCTATGGAGACTTCATCATAGGGTTTTCTTGGCAAGAGTTCTTCAGAAGAAATTTCCCATTGCTATCTTCTTTGACGGAAGGGGTGTGACTTGCCCACAGTCACCCAGTAGATTTCCATAACTGAGTGGACATTCAGTCTCCTGAAGTCCTAGTCCAACTCTCAAATCATTAAAACATGCTGGCTCTCCTACAGTTAAAGGGACAACTAAAATTAGTCTAGTCTGGAGTGGGGAATCTTTTCCCTGTTGATAGCTACATTGAGAGCCAGGACTTAGATTCCACAGTGAAACAGTGTTCATGGGAGGAGACAAAATTTGTCATTGCTACAGTGTGACCCTCGTGTTTGTTCAGTATGGAATTAAGGAGAGATATTCACACCCAGATGTTCTCCTCCTCCAGTTCATGCAAACTCTACTTATTCCTTCCTTCAGCTTTGTAACTGTGATGTTTCCCCAACTTCTGATACATTGGGTTCCTTCTGTACCTGTCAGCTCTCACAACTGCATTTATAAGCCATTTTTGTGCCACCCATTTCAGTTTAGCTCCTATTGCTAAACTAGGTTTAAATTATGCATCATTTTGTAAAGCAACATCAGTTCTGTCTTAACTCCTTTTAAAAAGTAACAAATGGTCTTTCTTACAGAGAAAAAAGAATTGAACATTTGAAGCTTTTAGCAGAAATTACTTTTCCAATTTGTATTACCTATCAAGTGATTTCTGTTTATTCTGTTGATAAGGAGTAAGATATATGATGTTATGCTACTTCTTTCTAAGCCTAGCTAGCAACATTTTGCATTGATCCATAGCTTGCAATATAAGAAGCCAAAAGTTCACATACCAATATCCTTTTTACAGTTGAATTTAGCCTTTTTGAAAAAGATGAACCATCAGTAGTTCGTCTACTAAAGATAACATTCTATTCATCTCTCTCATGCATATCTCCATTATGACAAAAACCCAGAAGTTAGGCTAAATAAGAAGTTCTTATTTACACAATGTAGAAATATGAAGTATTGAAAGATATCTGGGTCTCATTCAGTCACACTCATTTTGAAGCAAAAACATAGTTCTTCTCTACCACTGACAATGTTACCTAAAGTCTAAGGAACAATATTTGACTCAGTTTTGGGATAAGACCTTTACAACATCCAATGAATTCTTTTTTTTTAATGTTAATTCTATAAACTTTATTAAACATTATCATATTGAAATTATAATTGTATGTTCACCTGAAGAATAAAAGCCAAGTGACTGATCTGTGCTACATGAACCTATGATTTGAAGCAACACATTTTAATACACTGACAGAGTTGCCATGCTAACTATATTTTTTCTTGATGTAATAAATCAACAGCACAATAGATCCTGTATTTTTAAAGAAAAAAGACAACGTGCAATGAATTCTAAAAAGAAAAAGGAAACTGTAATGGTATAAGAAATATTCTTACTTTCCAAGAGTCTCCATTGGGAAGTAACAATCAGACTGTAACCATGTTTATTCAGAAGAAAGCCTTCAAGCTTAAGTGTGGCCCTTTCAAACTTACATTAGATAAATTCACAGTACACAAAAATAGCAAAGTGATGTCACTTCAGCAGTCATGGGTTCTGCAGAATCCTAGTATTTGGAGTTTCGTGAGGATCTGGAATTCATTACAAGGGAACACTACTTCACTCTCCTGAACCACAGTTCCCAAGGTAGTCAGAATGCCTGTCTACACTATAGAATTAAACTTTTTCTATCCTCAGTCTATATCTTTTCAGGGTACCTTGGTGCCTTGTGAATCACTCAGCAAACTACAGATCCCCAGAATTATGTAAGATGGAGCTATTTAAATGGTAGAACACTGCTATAATTGTGGAGTGTGGATACCTCCACTTACATGACATTATGTTTCTCTGGACACAAGGGTCTTGGTTCAGAAGGGGCTGCATCTTTCCGTTTCAAGGAAGCTTACTTCTTTTTTTTTTAAATGGTTATCATCCACGAACTATACCCAGAATTCCCTTGAAGAAAGTGAGGAGAAATTATTTTTGCTAATTTCTCTTTCTCTCAGTGACTCCCTGGATTCTTCAATTCTTCCACAAGAATCAGAGCATCCCTTCCCCTCACCAGATTCCAGCCCCTATCACAAATAGAAGGAAGCATTCCATTCATGAAAAGGACACTCAGGTCCAACTTCACATCAGAAAAACCCAGTATAGTATTTCTTTTCATTCATAGCCCCTCAATAAATGCAGTCATGTCTGTCTACTGCAGTAAGAAGAGCAAAAAAGTTGCTCTTCTAAATCCTACTTGAAGGTACAGCCACCACAGAATTCCTCTCACCCAGCATAAATTTTACAAGCAGCATTACAATAAAATAGCCAGCGGGGCATCTACAGAAGAATGAAGCTCCTCTGTAAAGCAGAGAGATATCGACTTCAAGGTTCAAAGAGAATTTAAGATTAGCTTCTCATCAGATGCACATCTCTGATAAGTTTGATTGCAAATAATTATTGTAGACATTATTTCACAGGCTGTTTTTTGGAGGACGAAGCAGAGAGGGGAAGTAGGAAGAAAAACAAAACACTTGGCTTGAATCCTTCTGACTGAAAGTGGGTCATTGAAATGTCAATCAAACACACCAAGCAGAGTTTCCACGTGTTGTGACTGAAATCCGCAAAGCAAATGAACTGAGCTAATTAAGGTGTACACAAAGAAAAGCTCAAATGATGGGTATGCTAAGTTGTCGGAAACTATGGCGAGAATACTCTGCAGGAAGTTTGTAGTACATATTATATTTAAGACTGCATGCAATCCCCAAATGAAGCTAAGCATTCTCCTTTAAGGACAACATGACCAGGAAAGGCAGAGAGGTTTTTTGTGGGCAGCAAAATAGACGATTCCATAATACACAAACTGAGAGGAGGTCATTTTGTGTCAACTCTAGGACCAGTTCTTCGGAGAATAGTATCTAACCCTGCAAGGCATTTTAATCTGCACTAGTTACTGTATTTCCATTCGCAAAGTACTGTTTTGTCTTTCAAGCAAACACTGCTGATTTCAAGTGCATAAATTATGTGGGGAAGGGAGGTGTGTCAGTTAATCAAACCCTTTCTTCTCTGCAGCCTATCAACCTCAGCATGGTTTATTCTCAGGTTTCTGTAGGGAGGATACTACTGATGAACAGCCTCTCCGTGCAGTGTCACTCATCCATGGTGTAGAATAGAATCTAAGTTGTCAAGCAGCTGTGTGCCTTCAAGTTGTTTCCAACTTGTGATGACCCTAAGGCAAACCTATTATGAGATTTCGCTGGCAAGCTTAATTCAGAGGAGGCTTACCTTTGCCTTCTTCTTACATTTGATTCAAGTTACAAAGCAAAATTTTACAGAGTAAACTGCAATTTAATAGAAGCCAGCATAACACATCACCAGGAATTAAGCTAAGGATTTTCAAACTGCCCATCAACTAGGATGCCACCATTTCTAAGAAAAGCCATCATTATTCTTGCATCAGAAATGTAGTAAGTGCACTGGAAGACCTTTATTCAGAATATGCACACGTCTTACATTTATTTGTTTTTCCCCTCAGCTGCTTTAAGACCATTCAGGCTATTCTCATATATCCTGATTCCCAACCCAGGGCAAACTACTGAAACTTCTTCAGTTAGTCGATTTGTTTTAATATCTGGAACGTGCTAAAAAGTGAGAGCAAAGTTAAAATATTAATTGCATAATCTATTTATCCATTCAAACTTCTTCAGTCAGCAGGTTTGTTTCAATATCCAGAATACTCTGAAAAGAGCAAAGTTTCAAAATATCAATAATACAATCTGTAAATCAAGGGGTGGACACAAGGTGGCCCTTCATATATGGTTTTGAGGGCAGCTTCCACCCAGTTTGGAAGTTGTGTCCCACGGCATCTGGAGATACAACACACGTAGGCCACCTCTGCATTAAAATTTATGAAAATGATGTCAACTTGGGCCTAGATATCCATTTTAGCATTGAATCTACCTGACTGACTCATCAGTGTTCATCTCCATTCTATGTGAAATCATGACAAAGAAACCAACTGGCAAATGCTGAAACAACCATCAATGTTCTACCATTAAGTAAAGAATGTCATCTTATAAGTTGGGGATTGGGAAGAGGTGGTCAGTCCTTGGAAGGCATAGCTCCACATGATATGCCCTAGCCATCAGTTTGCCTACTGTCTTTAGGTGAAACAGAAGATCTCTTGTAATGCTGAATGTTCAACCTCTTGTCTGGTCAGCTTCTATAAACAGAATTGGGGAGAGAGAATCATCTTGTTCTTCACCTCAGGAAGAACGATGTTTTGGGGCAGTTCTGAGACCACATCATTGTCATTTACAACTTAACGGCATCTCCCCAAGTTGTAGAGTAAGTTGAATTCATTGCTGCCTGTTAAATGGATTACGAGACTTACAGGTAGCTTATCCTCCACAAGTGAGCATCTCTAGTGCTTCATATATCTTCTGCTCTTTCTACACAGGAAAACATTTCCATCTAGAGCCCTTATATAGAATATCTAGAGACAAAATACACTGCAAGATGTGTCATTATACTGAAACACCAATTGCACAAGGAATGGGGAGAATCATACTGTATTTAGTTATTCCTTCTGTGTCAGGAACTCAATTTGTGAAGAGAAATTTCACGAATTTAAAACCAATGTTGCAGCTAAAGTTAATTAAAATATCTATAAATGTATTTAAACACTGCAGTTTGTCAGATGGTTTATTTTTTAAAAAGGAAATATAAAGCTTCCCCCCACAAAAGAATACTACAGATAAAAGGATCAACAGGTGTAACAGCTAAGACAAGGTCTTTAAATTGTGTGTGCCTCTATCTGCTTTTGCTGTAAGGTGGATTTTTTATGGATATACTCCCTGGAATGGATGTTGCTTTAGCAGAATAGTGGCATTTTGATAGTGAAGATAAATCAAGCAGAATAAGTTTTATAGATGGACTGTTTCCTCTAAAGTTGCAATCCTATGTTTACCTTTGATCCTGCGCCCATTTATCAACTGGAAACAACAGGATTCCATTCTGAATAAGCATGTGCATGACTGAACACAGAAGAACTCAATTCTGAGTCAACACACACAAGACTGGCCTGCTCTTCAACTCCTCAGCTTCCTAGGTGCTCATGGGTTCTCACGTGGGTTCCTATTATCCGACAAATAATTCACCAATATGTTGGGATATTTTTCATTTGATGGAGCTCTACATCCTACCCCTTTTCCCAAAGCTCCAAGAATCTCTCACTCTTTTACTGGTCCTTTTTTCTTTTACTTGAACAACAGCCTTCATGTGCTAAGCTTCACACCTAAGCACACTAAATGTATTTGGAGCTAAACTGAAGAACACTCTTTTTCACATGAAAGCTGCAAATAGCTAAGCATGTGGCTTCCTGCTTCCCTCCCTCTCTCTTATTTCTTGGCAAGCCACTCAGGTTTCAGCTCTTTTTAGGATTAAATTATTCAGAAAAGTCACAAATGGAATTTAGCTTTTCTTTTTAAATAAAAAGAAAAAGAAAAAAGAAAACATGGCTTTGTTTCTGAAAACACGACTTTTCTGACAGCACTGAACTAAAAAACTCCACACGCCACTAACATCAACCAATACTTGCTATCTTAAAGCCTTTTATCAGAGAGCTACAGACAGGTTTCTGATGAGGGCAATCAATAACATCATTATTACAGATGACATGAAACAATATTCCACAAGCACTGCAGAAATTGAAAACTTTTCAGTATTGACCGGGCAAAGCCATCCCAGTAATTCATACAAACCACTGGTGGAGGATTAAGCCACCCTGATCTCTCTTTCTCATACACAAATGTCAATAAGAACATTTGTATTTGCTAGAAGGTTCCCCCATACTACAACAAGCAACAAAGATGTGCTGCATGGCATGAAATCTACATCGTTTCAGACCCTAATTCTAGAAAGATAAGAGTTTTCATGCAACATGTCATTTCCTCTGATAAATTAGGTGATTGATGATTTTTCAAAAATGTGTTATCATCTTGCTCATGAACTATTTCCACCATACTAAAGATGCTTGGAAAGGTTTCTACCACCTTTGTCAATTCCATCCATTACTGTACATTAACCATGCAATCCCATACAATCATGTATATTAGGAAGTACATCCTACTGAGTCCACTGGAAGTTACTCACATGTAAGTGCACACAGGATTACAGCCCAAAGCTCCTGTCATTGGCTTATACGCCACCCACCGCAACCTACCCCAACTGAGCTCTTCAAAAAATAATAATAAGTCAAATATTTGGCCTTTATAGAAGAGTCTAAATACACTGACAACATTAAAATAAACACAGAATGTATTCCTCCTTAAAGTGGTTATTAATCAATTTATTAATTTAAGCCCACTCTCCCTCTTCCCTGCTTAAATCATTCACCTTAGCTCCTACCTATTTGTTAGGAAGCATGCAAAGAACATGACTGCAAAGAATATGAATGAATGACTGCTACCCTTCTCCCTCCCACCGCCTAGCAACCCAGGCACAAGCGCCTAAAGGAAGCCAATTTAGTCCCCTAAACCTGCCCAAGTTAAAGAGGGGGAAAAAGGCTTCCTGACAGCATGAGAGTAGTCACTCAGTATTAGGATGCAATGATTCTCTGGCATAGACACACACCCTAATTTAAAAACAGGGATAGAGCAGAATACTTAGAAGTACATACATCCCCTGCCCCCAGGGTACCAAGCTTGCAACATCCTGGAGCTTGGTGGCAGAGTGGCCGAAGAAACAAGGCATCTAGCGCAATAGCTGATGAGAACAGGTCAATATTTGCTTGCAGCAATGTTTGCTTCCTTCAGAATCTTCCCAACAATCAGCCTCATTAATCTGTACTCACCCTAGACCCACAGCTTTGTTGACCAGTGTGCTCACTTCTGTCCCTTGCCCCCTCCTGGAGATTTACACCCAGGTGAGAAAGGGAGTTCCCAGCACTGCCTATGGCAAACTACTGGAGGAACAGGGAGCATCTGGGAAGGAAAAACTGGGGGGGGGGGGAAAGAAAAAAATGGGGAAAAAATGAATGAAAAGGAGATGGTAGGAGGGAGGGAAGCTTTTAACAATTGAGTGTGTAGAAAAGGGTGTTGGTTATGCAAGCACAGTGCAGGCAAAGTGGAATAAGGGACAGAAATGTCAGGATAAAGACCTCTGAACACCATGCTAAATAGGAAACCGCGTGGACTTGTGTGCATGGTTGTGTATACACATATACACCACCACTGTGCCTCAGAGAGAAAGATAAAAAGCCAAGAGATCATTTCATGTTATATCCTTCTGGGCAAAGTGCACCATTTTTCTTTGTACCATTACATCAAATGTTTAAAAAGGGGGGGGGTCATCAGGAAGCTCCCAACAGGACAAAATTAAGAAACTGCCAACAGGGAAGACTGAAGGAGATAACTTCTGGAACATTATGTTCATAAACTGAGAGATGCCTATGGGTTATCTGTTTGCTCCCTTTCCCCAGAGACAAGAGCGGTGCCAACCTTTGGCAAAAGCACACAGAAACCAGAGTCTGGAAGCTTTATTTCTCTCTTGAGATATAAACACAGAAGTGCCTCCGATAAGGAAAGATTCCCAGAGGAGTGCCCATGCTCCTCTATTTCAGCAAAAGTAAAGAGTCCACTAGCATCTCAACCAAAGGACTGTTGTGGCATAAGCGGTTGTTGCCCTGGTCGACTTCCTCAGAGGGCAGGGAGTTCTTCCCAGTGGGCAGGAATGGTTACAGGAGGGGAGGGCACCCTGAACTGTAAGCCGGGGGAGACAGGAAGGAGAGAAAGGCAGCCCACCCCACCCACAAACTCCTCTGACTCCCTCAGGTGTGGCTGACACCAGCCCCATTATTCTCCCAAGGCGGCTTCTTCCTCAAGCTCCGCTCCATCTCGCGCTCCCGGGGAGCCTCTAGCGGACAAAAGGGAGGCGCAGCCAACCACGAGCCATCTCCAGGGAAAAAATAAAATATCCCACAAGCCGCTGCTGGGCGGCTTGAGCAACTACCCTGGGCGAGCGGGCAGGTCTTGGTCTCTTTCCCTCCAGCTGCGCTCCGGGGCTGAGCGGGGTGGAGGGCGTCACACTTCGCTACCTGGGGACCAAAAAACCCCCAGCTTGCGCCTTCCTTCTCCTCCCTCCCGTCCCCCCTCCACACGAATCAGAGCCAAGAGAAAATACGACAAGCACGCAGGGCTGAGATTCACCGCCCTAAAGTCCAAACGAAGAGCAAAGCGCCGCTGCTGCTGGCGGGGAATAGAGCTCCCTCCTCTCCCATTCATCCATTTTCCCCTCAGTAACTTTCTCTCTCCGCGGGCTTAACGCGGTGGGCTTTTTTAAAAAGGGGCGCACCCGAGAGGCGAGGTATCCTTTTGTTGCCTGGGCGGTACTTTTTTTTCCCCCCAGAGAAAGGGAGATAACTGTGTCTGAAACGAGAGCCTCGTTTTCCCCCTTACCTGGCCGCCGTCTGAGGTCGCCTCCCCGACGTCCTTTAAACCATCACCGAGCCCGGTCGTTGCCTGCCTGCCTGCCAGCCACACAGGACCGAAGTTCCGGTTCTAATCCCACCGCGTTCCTCCTCGGGGACGCCCAGACCCACGGCGCAATCCTCACCTCCGGCAGCCCGCCGACGCCGGGGAGCGCAAGCGAACAAACCGAGAAGGCGGCAAAACCCGTCGGCTTTCCAAGTTGCCTGCTCTGGGCATCTATACCTCTATATCTTTTCCCTTTTCTTCTTCACGTAGGAAATTCCCCGAGAGGAAGGCGACCCAAAGGAAGGAGGGCGGGGGCTTGAAGCTTCTCCAAGCGGCAGCTGCTTCCCCGCTCGCTGGTTCAACTACAAGCCATTATTATTTTTTTCCCTCAAACGTGGAGAAAAAAAAACCCCGCGCTTTCCCTCACAGCCTCTCTCTCTCTCTCTCTCTCTCTCTCTCTCTCTTTGCTTCTTTTTTTTTCCTCCGCCCGCAAGCAAAGGCTGGCAAGGCGAGCGTTCGCCTCTTCTCTCCGGCTCCTAGCAAATCCTTCTTCCTCGCTCAAGGCTTCGGCAAGGCGGTCCGCTCCCAAAGCCGCTCAGGCGGCGGCGGCGGAAACTTTCCGGGGGAGAAAGCGGGAGGCGCAAGAGGCGCAGCAGCAGCAGCAGCAGCATCGAGCGAGCCAACCCAGGGCTAGGTGAGGATGGGCGGGCGAGTGCGCGCGCGCGTGCAAAGAGGGGGCGAGGGGAAAAAAACCCCACCACCCCCAACCCTTCCAGGGCTCAAACCGGCGGCGGCGGAAGGCGAAGGGGAAACGAAGCCCCCCGCGGACGCCTATCCAGCGTCAGGTCTTCCTCGTCGCCCGTTATTCCCCGGCGTTGCCGTTCAGAGTAGCGGCAGCCTCTACAAGGCGGGCGAGGAGCCGGCGCTTAACTCCTTCCCCGCCGTCCTTCCCCACTTCGCCCAGGCAAGGAAGGAGTCGCCGCCACTGCCGCCGTCGCCCGTGCCCTTGCAGTTTCCCTGGGAGCGCGAGGGAGGCCCGCATTTCTCCGAGTAAGCGCGCGGCGACATCCCCCGCGCCCCCCAGCCGCCGTTCTCTGCTCCTTCCCGGCGTGACCTGGTTAGCGGCGGCGGCGGCGGGCGAGGGCTCCGGGAAACGCGCGCCGGGAACTGCAGGAAGCCCTTGATGCGCGTCTTTCTTATTTGACACTTGGACTTTTTTTAATTTTTTGATAGTCCCTCCTATTAGGGGATGGGTGGGGGCAGGTGGAAAGCTCAGCTGGCGTGGGGTGGGGGAACTCAGGCGCTGGTTGGAGCGGGAGGCGCCAGCCCTCTGCAGAATGAATAGGATTGCGACAGGTGCATAGGATCAGGAGAGGAAAAGATGCCCGGAGGCTTACAGTCTCCCCCTCCTTCTCGGCGCGCAGAGAATCCAATTAACTAGGTAGCCTCTTCCCAGCGCTAACGCTTCTTTGGGCGGTTTGGATTCTTGAACACCAGCGCATCTTCTGCAAACTGAGCTCGATCCTACGCCTATGCAGCCAAATTACCACGAACAGGCTCGCGCTGATCAAAGGCTCCTTCGAAATCTTTTTTTTCCTTCTGCTTCCATGCCTTTCGGGCGCAGACTGGATGCGCCTTAGTTGGGTTAGCCGCCGACAGCGCCTTCGGGATTGCGAGCTTGTTTTGTGCGCCCTCCTTGATTATTCTGATCCTGGTGAATGAACCTTGGCTGTCCTTGGGCTATGCTTAGACTACATTACAGGTGAAGAAATGCCATCGAGGAAGACACGTTCCTGAATCTGCAAGACCTAAACAGGGCAGTTGAAGATAGGATGGCTTAGAAGCCTGTCCTCCATTAGACCGTCCTAGGCCTAGATCGACCCGACGGCGGTTAACAGCAGCAGCAGCAGCAACGCTTGGGCTGGAGAGGGCAGCCCGATCCTGTGCAGAGTGCCCCATTTCGTTCACCGGAGCTTACTGTCCAGTAAGGATCTTCCTGAGAATACAGATCTTTGTATACCGCCTTTGAAGCCGAAGGCTGTCCAAATTGGCTCTCTTAAGTTGCAAAGATGTAAATCAATAAAGAGAACAGCAAACCCTTCATGGTGGGTGATTCCAATCGCCTTCTGCATCTCAGGTATACATTTCCGTTCAGAGAGAGGGAAAAATTAATAAAAGTATCACCTCACAATACTGATTTAAGGTTTAGCCATCTCCGCTGCAAATGCACTTAAACAAGGATAATGGAGCTGGGGGAGATCCTGAGGATTCCGACCTCCGGGGTCACCGCTGCTGCGGAAGCGGCCTTCCTCGACTGCTTCTGCTTGTACTATAACTCCCATGGTCTCCAGCCACGCTGACCTGGGCTTTGGGAGTTGGGGTAGCAAACTCTCCGCTGGGCTTCCGATCATCTCCCCTCACAGTCACGGGTCGCTCTCTGGGTCCTTTCTCGGCCAAGGACCCTTCTCTGAGCCTAACCGAGCTCAAGGGTGTAGGGAGGCTACAAAAACGAACGAAAGGATAAATAAAATAAGCGCCGGGCTCCTTTAAGAGCGGGACGGCGGCGGGAATTTCTGCAGGTGTCGCCTCTTTCGCCTGATAAGAGGCACCTGCCGAAATTCCCTCTTCCCCACAGCTGCGAGAGAGGAGCCCTGTCCTATTTTTCGTATGGTTTTCATGAGGGGAGGGCGGGGTGGTTCAGGGACGCTGCCTTGAGGAAAGGCGAGAAATAAAGAGCAAGGAGGAAAAGGGGGGGGAAGCTTTGAGAGCTAAAGCCCTGGAAGCGCGTCTTTCTGCGCTGGGATTGGTTTTCCCTCTTCTTTTCCCCTTGGAGTCCCTTCTGAGGCTTTCACAGCCTTTCTCAAGCGACCCTCCTAGCAACGAGGCGGCTTTCGCTTTGTAATGGAGGCGACAGCGATAGTCCTAACCGGGGGCGGGGGCTGCGAAGCGAGGTTTTAAGTCCCTTCCCATGGCTTCGGAAGGCCCCACTCAGGACGCCTTCAAGACAGAGCGGCTGTCCTCTAAGCCTACGCAAAGCCTGGGCTCTGCTTTCACCGCGCAGGCAGCCTCTTCCCTCGGGATTCTGAGGGGGCGTCGGCGTGGAAGGTGTTTCTGCGTGAAACCAATAGGCTTGACTCTCTGGAGTTGCCAGGGTTGCCAAAGTGCCTTTAAAGGCAGTCTAAGGGAGGCCATTTCAGCAGGTGTGGTCTGTTACCTGGTTTCCAGACCAGCTACACCTGCTGAAATCTTCCACACTACTAGGAAAGTGACAGAAGTCCTGTCCTTTAGTCTGACTACCTTGGGACCACTAGGCTGTTGTAGTGCTTTTATTCCACTTTCAAGGTCCTATGGAATCCTGGGGTTTGCAGTTTAGGGAGGGGACTGAGGCCCTGAGGGAGAGGCCTCTATCATGAAGCTTATTAGGCGGCCCCTTTGAGGCCCCTCTCTGAACTGCAAACCCCAGGATTCCATAGGATGTTGAAAGTGGAATAATAGCACCGTAACAGTCTAGTAAGAAAATGGCCTGAATGGCCTGAAATGGTTACGGTGCTATTATTCCACTTTCAACATCCTATGGAATCCTGGGGTTCTACCATAGCGTGAATCCTATGGAATCCCAGGGTCTACCATAGCGTGAGCCGCAGACCCTCTGGACAAAAATCTACCTAGACGGACAATAGGGCAGAGGAAGCCATGCAGCACCTCCTCATTGTGCCCACACAAAATGATGGTTCGGCCCAACCAAGCCAGTTTGCAGGGCATTTATGACAGCGCTGACAGTGCCCCCTCCTCCTGGGAACAAAACCAGACTTTGAAGCTGCAGTCCTGCCCACCATAAAGGAGTCCTCTGCTTGATGTCTCCCTCCGATGGGAGGTGCAGTTGGGTACCTTCCCCTTCAAGAACAATGTAGGAAGAGGCATCCTCGAGGGCGACTAGGATGTGGTCTGGCTAACTGTGCTGTGGATTACCTCAGTGCTCTGCCGATAGGGTTTCCAAGTGAACTGGTTGTGTGGGTGATGACCAACACCTGCTGAAACCTTCTTCTGTTCATATGTGCCTCAAAGTCGCCTGCTAACTTACGGTTACCCTATGGATTTCATGGGATTTTCTTAGGTGAGCAATACTCAGAAGTGGCTTGCCGTTGTCTTTTTCGTAGCTTCCAGCACCTGATATTCCTTGGTAGTCTCTGATCCAAGTACTAACCTGGGCTGACCCTGCTTAGGGAGGGTAGCTCTGTCTCTTATCCCACCTGGCAGCCCTGTTCTCTAATGCGGCTGCACTGGTGCACAGGCTTTGCTGGGTGTAAGGCCCACACTGGGACCCATGTGAAAACTAATCAGGTTGAGTTCTCTGGTAGGCCTTCTGGTGCCACAGATGGTGCCCTGTAAAACAGATGAAGAAAGAGGATCTTAGAATCTTTGTCTGGTAATAAATATATTATGGTGTGGGAAGTCTCACAAATTTAGTGGGGTCACAAACTGCAGCCATCCTGACATGTTTGGACTGCAGCTCCTGGTGTTCTTTACCATTGATTCTTCTGTCCAGGGTTTCTGAAAGTTTAGGCCCAGCAACATCTGGAAGGCCATACTTTGCCCATGACTATTTAAGAGACATCAGCTAGCTGGTAGCGTAGCACAGGTTAGGTGCTTCCACCTTACATGTGGGACTAGTAAGATTGTCAGGTGAACAAGGGGTAGGACTCCTTTTTAATGGTTCCGCAAAAGAAGGAATTTCGTTAGGTGATACTTGTACAGGAGTTCTATTCCCTTATTTCACTTGGTGTCCCTATGGACAAGGGAAATGGCAGGATTTGACACTACTGAATTTTGTATAAGAATTTTGCTCAGAAATATAGAAAGGCATGTATATGTGTTTGAGAGATATCTTGGAGTGACTTAGAGGAGACTTTGGAATGGGGTTGGGAATTTTTGGCCCTCCAGTTATATTTTAAGCTTCAGATCTCTAGAAGCATCAGGCTATATGACTAATGGAAAGATATTATATGAGTCATAGTCTAAGACATAAAAGATTCCCCCCATCTAGTGTTATTGCAGTTATCTGGCCCAAGCCTGAGGTCTACAATTTCATATTGGTTATGTTTAATATTTCCACGTGGCACTCCATAAGATGAACTCCACGTGTCTGAAAGGGTCACGAAAAGCCTGTGTAGGCAGGCACAGCTGCATGGCCTTAATTATGCACGCTAGATCTAGGCCAGTAAACAACCATTTGCCGCACAGCCAGTGGTGCCCTCCAGATACAACCGACCATTAAGCTAATGCAAGGACTCTCAGCCCCGAACTGCTTGCTCTATACAAACACTAAGCGTTCCTCATCAACATACTGTTCTAACAATTGGCAGTGCTGGCCAAATCTCATCAATTCTGATTTTGACCTTTCGGAGGTTTTGTCTCCACTCAAATCCTTATTGTTCTCCTTGGGAGAGGGCTAGCCTCCAGGTACAATCTTCCCTATAAAAACCCCAAGTTTGAGCTCCTTGTTGGAACGCTCGTGCCTTGCATCCCGAACTGCTGCTCTGTTCAGCAAGCCTCCCCTCAGCCTCCACGTGCTGAGCTACTATGATCCCCAGCATTGAACTCTGTTTCTCCTATCCCGAACTGCAGGATCAGGTGGAGTATCACCCCAGAAAACCCTCTGAAAACCCCTATCAATTTTCCTCACTTTCTGCTTCTATAGTTCTTGGATGAGTGCATGAGTGTGTGTGTTGTTGTCTGCTTTATTAAGGAGAGTTTAATAACATCTTTTAATTGAACAACTTGCCTAGTTCTTGTTGTGGCCCGACCCCGTAAACATAGGGTTAAAGATCTCGCTACGTTACCTTGCCTCTCGTATTGCTAGCTTGTGCTCCTTGCTAATTCCCCCAACTTAGTGGTATTTGGAGTGCACTTAGGTGTCCCTCCCAGGACCCCCAGAAATCAGGTTAACACTAGGAAAAGGAATAACACAGTAAGGCAAGCTGGGTGGACAGTTGGCTAATGCAGCAACAAACATCCAAAGAGATGCACGACCAGTTTCTCTGGACTAAAGCCCATCACCGTCACATGGAGGGGGAGGGTCAAACATCCTTTTGAGTAGGTTCAGTGTAAAATAGTCGCTATCCCATTGCTCTCATGAGGCATCATAAGAAAACAATTCTGTTTTCAATTGCAATTTCCATTTTCTACATTTCTGAGATGAGACTGTGGTCTTCCCTGGGGCTTTTTTACTATATCACTCTGATGCAATTAAAAAAAAAAAAACCTGAAAAAGTTTTCTATTTTATATCATTCAAGTGGCTTTAATCAGATGTAGGCAAATTTTGTCCCTCTAGATGTTAACAGAATTGCAGCTTCTGTCATTTGTCTCTGTCAACCACAAGATTCCCACTCCTGATCCTAATAATGGCATTATTGTCTTGCTGAGGTTTTAATTTGTTTGTTTGGGTGAACCAACATGGCCACAAATATTTTATAGAGAACAAATTCACTTTAAAGCTTTCTTTTCCTGGCTTCTTGACTATAAAATGATGAATGATCTCTGAAGAGTCCATTTCTCTTACAGGTTCATATTGAGAGGCAAAATAGCTAGGTAGGTTCTTGCTCCACTGCAGAATGCTTGTAGGTTTTTTTTATTATGAGTTTGGCTTGCTGAAATGCATTTCAACATCTGTAACAGTCACTGCAGTAGCAGAATGATTGTGACCATATTGTTAGGGCTGTGCGTGCTTTACTAAATAGCTTTTGGGGAGAAATCTGATAGGCTGGGCTTTCCATTTCAAGGTTGTTTTTTCTCCCAGGTGCAGCATTTCATGTCGGACAAGGATGTGTAAATACATGAGGATCTACATAAGGATGTCTAGATACATCTACAATCAACAAATTGAAATATCTTCCAGTTCTTTAGCTTCTAGTAGAGGAGGGCACAACATGTGGCTTTCCAGATGGTTGGACTACAGTTCACACCATCCTGCATCATTAGTCATGTTAGCTAGGGATGGTGGGAGCTGCAGTTGGTCATCTGTTCATAGAATTTATATGCTCAGATTGTTCCAAATGCAATGCTTTTGTGTAGAGTTGGTTCACACACTCAGTGATCATTTATTTATTTACTGCAAGTATTTATACATAAAATAGATCTTCTTCATTTTCACACTGGAAGGTGCATGGCTAAGGGAAAGTCAAACTTTCTGCTGTCTCGCTCATCTGTGGCCCATTTCTTTAACCCAGTATGTTTCTGCTATCAGTGTTGGATGATGGAAGAAAGTGCCCAGACCAATAACAATTTTGAGGTAATTTGGAGTAGGGAGGGTGTTCAGCACCACTCATCACTATTCCTTTTTGAAATTAGACCACTCTCATAAATCAACAGTGCAGACACATGATTGAATAGGTTTGACTGCTGTAATCACTCCTAATTTATCCTTGGAAGGAACCAAACCTGGACAAGTGTTTATTGTATTTATTTGCATCAGTACACCATCCTGAAATCTGATTTGAGGGAGGGTGGCATAAAAATGTGTTATATCAATCAATAAGAAGAGAGGTAATTTTATTTTCTGAAAACAACCATTTCTCTGCTGACTGAAGTATCTTTGGTAAGGAAGCACAGTGACAGAATTGAAATGCCAAATATATAATTTAAAGTTAAATCCTAACTTAGACCAAATGATCACATAATCAGTGGGTGTGAATTGAAAGAAGATTCTCTGCAGGATCATTAGTTTTCTTTACACTCTTAAACTGAATTTCATATCAGTGGCAACTCCTATGGCTCCCATGTCAGTGGCATGGGGAATCACTCCAGGGTTTAAACCAGGCTTTAAAAGAGCTCTCCAGGGCGCTGAACTTTCTTCCTAAATAGATCCAGTGCCTTGGAGAGTTAATTTAAAGCTATCCTTTAAACCAGTGGATTCACCTCCCCACTGACATAGGAGCCAACAGCTGCAACTGTTTCTGACACAAACACACACACTTATAGAAAAAGCAATGCTATATATATATATATATATATATATATATATTTCATTCTTTCAGATAACTGGAGAAGTTGAACAGAGGATTAAAAAAAAAGCCCACTTGAGGTTCCCCTGGAATTGTAACAGCAGGCTAGCATGTGACAGAGTATTCAGAATCCTTTGTCATCTCAAATTGTTTGCAACAAACAAATGAGGCCCTGGCAATGATTTCTTTCCACTGTTTTGGTCATAGGATTATAATCAATATGGAGAATTTGCCATACCCTATTTAAAAAAAAAAGTGACCGCTCATCTTACAACAACAAGATAGGCTAATGTTAATACCACCATATGATTTAAACCAATTCACCAATTCATCTTCTGAGCTAAACTGACTGGATCTGATCCATAAGATATTAAACATGTCTGATTGAAATCAGTGAAATTTCAGGTAGCCACAGCTGATTTTTCCCATGGATTTGAAAGTTTGTTAAGCAGAGATCAAGGTGCAAGTTTACACACATTTATCAGACTGTGTATAGTTCAATGGGACATACTTTTGAATTGACTCTTATAGAATAGTGCTATAAGACTTCAGTCCAATGCAGGCTTACTTGGGAATAAGTCCTGGTCAACTCAAGTTGAATGTTCATCTGAGTTCAGTTGCACCTGCTTCCAATTAAACATGTTTAAGATTGGGCTGTAATATTTCCTGGACTGAGCCACTGACCATGAGTGAACCAAAGGAAATCACTTGTAAATTCCATTGTTTAGAATGAGACAGTCCAACAGATGTTAAGATGTGTACATCTGAAACTGGAGAGTCTGTTAACCAGATCTTTCGCAGTGCTTTCATTGATGTTACAGACTTATTTACTGCATGCATGAGCATAATTTATACACATACACATAAAACTTTCAGCTTTACCATAGCTAAGAGAAACATTGAAGATACTGCAGAATAATGAACTGGATCACAAAGAAATGACATAGTTATAAAGCACAGCTGGGGAAACTTTGCCTTTCTAGACTCAACTCAATTGTAGGATTGCTACAGTCTTTTACCATTATCCATGCTGGGTGGGAGTGATGTATGATATAGGCTAAAATGGCAGCTGTAGGTCAATGGTCAGCAATCCTAGTATATATCCTCCAATAATATTTAGGGTTAACATCCCTAATATCGTCTGACTGTGTGTGTATGTGTGTGAGAGAGGGAGGGAGTAAGTAAGTAATCCATAATGCATTAATTTCCCTCTCTCCTGGGTTTAACATTACCAATGAGCTTGTTATTTACTTCCAGCAATTTCCTGTCAGATTGTACCCAAGCATGATACCCTTGAGGACCAGTGACAGTGGTTACTACTAGACCATATCCATTTGTAGGTATACTTTCATTTTGATGCTTTCCAGTTCAGCACTTTAAGAGGACTATGTACTAATACAATCTGCCCTCAAGACCAGCACTGCAATATCCTTCTTTTAAAATAAAGAGCTTAACGGCACCCATAATTTGGTTCATTTATCATTTAATAAATGTGTCATTTGCCCAGTGGAAGCAAACTAACAGAGATAGTTAGAAATAGTGGGCAATTTGTTGCTGTCCATGTGTGTGTGAATGTGTGTGTGTGTGTGTGTGTGTGATGTTTCTATTAACAATTAGGGATCTACAGTGTAAAGATGTCACATGGTTCCTCCCTGCTTCAAACAGAGTTGTACCCAGAAGGTGAGCAATTCAGGAGTAAAAGGCACTTTTATATTAAAAATGTGGCATGCTTATATACTAGCTTTATATCTCAGTCTCCCCTTTGCCAGCCTCTACAATTGCTTCCCTTAGCTAACTAACACTGGAGGCAATTTCATGCTACCTATTCTTAAGATTATGATTCCACTTTAACTGACATGGCAACATCTTATGGAAACCTGGGATCTGTGATGGGGCACTAGAAGCATGGCTTTCAGCTATTGGTCCTTCAGGTATTTTGGACTTCAGCTCACAGAATCCATCATCATTGGTCATGATGGTGGAGGCTGCTGGGAGATGACGTACAAAACAGCTGGAGGATCAAAGTTTGAGAATTTCTGTGGCTAGGGGAGCTCTCTGGCTAGGATTTCTAAGTAAACAGCAAACCAACACTTAAAATGGAACTATAGCACTATAACCATGCAACGTGAAAGGTTCCCAGCTTGCTTTTTTTTTTTTTTTTTTGTGGCAAAAGCTTCAGCAGATCAGTGGACCATTAAAAAAAAAACCTGGATCCTCATGGCCACAAGTCTACTTCTGATTTTGAAAAGAGGTATTTTCCCCCAGAGTTAACCAATGTGGGCATTGGGAACATATTTCCAAGCATGTCAGTTAACCCTTTTTTTGCCAGAAAAATGTTGCTCTGGAGGTTAGAACCATTAAAAAAAAGCCCTGAGTGTCACATGCAGCCCCCATGGTCAAATTTTACTTATCCCCAAGCTAAGCATTCAACTCAGGTACTCAAATTGTTTAGAGTCAGGTTCCTTTCAACTTCTTGCAACACTCATGAAAGCAAAGATAGGGAAAATGTGGCTCATCAATGTTTGCCTTTTTATATCTTTTCCTTTCAGCCACCAGCCCCTCCTTCACACTATGAGCTTTTTCCTGAGTAGCTATCCTGGTTGAATGGCAACCTGTTGCTAGGCTGTTCTGGCACTCAAGATAGTCATTCAGGAATAGCTTGGGGGAATATTTTGATGGGATTTCCTCACCCCCAACGCCAGGGCATTTTCTTATTTTTAGGTGGATGTTTTTCTCAGAAAATGGAATCAAAAAGTAACATAGAATCATAGAATCATAGAAATGTAGAGTTGGAAGAGACCCCAGGGGCCATCAAGTCCAACCCCCTGCCATGCAGGAACACCCTCAAAGCACTCCCAACAGATGGCCATCCAGCCTCCGCCTAAAAACCTACAAGGAAGGAGACTCCACTACACTCCGAGGCAGCATATTCCACTGCCGAACAGCCCTGACTGTCAGGAAGTTCTTCCTGAGATTCAGGTGGAATCTCCTTTCCTGCAGCTTGAATCCATTGCTCCTTGTCCTGGTCACTGGAGCAGCAGAAAACAAGCCCTCTCCTTCCTCTACGTGGCATCCCTTCAAATATTTAAACATGGCTATCATGTTAGACCAAAGAGTACTGTAATGAATGAATAATAAAAAAGACCTTTTAAAAATAATAGTAAAGACTAATATTAATGAGAGAATCAGATACCAGGGTTGAAATCTTGCTTGGCCATGGAAACCCTGTGGGTGACTTTGGGGAAGTCACATTCTCTCAGCCTCAGAAGAAGGCAAAGGCAAACCCCCTTCTGAATAACTCTTGACAAGGCAATCCCATGATAGGTTTGCTCTAGGGTTGCCATAGGTCATAAAATTACTTGAAGATGCACAATAATAACAATAATATTAATGAGTTACTTTGAAAAAAGGCAACCATGAATGTAATGCTACAAGCTATGGGATTATACAAAAACTCCTTGCAATATGTTGCAAATCTTGTCAAAACTTTCACATTTTCTGCACACCAAAATGTCTAACAAGGAGACACTGAACTCACTTTCAGTGTCTCCTGAGCTAAAATCCAAGAGGCAACTTCAGTTCCTTTTTGTTAAAATGTTGCTGACTTTTACCCTCAATTGTAGTTGTTAGTTATGTCACTGCAACCCTTTGCCGAATCAAAGCATAAAAGGGGGAAACAAGCCATGAGTATGCTATTCAGTGCAACTGATGGTGTTTTTGGCATGCTTTTCATTAAATCAAAGTAGGAGCTACTTATATACTAGCTCAGTTCAATGTGACCTGTGCACAAACAAAAACCAGGGAACACTTCTTTGTTAGTATGAATGACTAGACTTCCTCTGCAGGATTCAAATAAGATATTTTTTTTATAAATAGGCCTCCATAATTTGGATAATTTCTTTAAAAGAAGAATCTACCCAGGCAAAGTTCTCCAAACTATTATTCTTCATGAACTGAAACACATTTATGGGGGACTAAGGGGGCAGCCATTTGCTACTCAATGTGTTGACACTGACAGTGATAAGAAACTAGGTTGCCTGTTCCAACTGAGCCTCCATCTTCTCCTGGGGCACTCTAAACTGCCCACAGCACTGTTACCAGCTGTACATTCAATATTTCCAACCAGTGCACAGCAGGTGAGCCTTGGCTGCCATATAGTCAGCTTTTGGCAATTGGTAAACAACTCATGAATGATGAGCTCGACCTGTGGTGCCAGCTGCCTTTGCTGTGAGGTGCACAAGTCATTCCAATGGAGAGAAACCCCTCCAGAATGAAAGAGATGCTGCTTATGCTGCATCGTACCGACTTCTAAGTCCAGCACTCTTTGTCAGATAGCTGCCAGCTATATGCCCCTAATAGCTCACATGCAGAGCATAAAGACAATGTTCATTACTTGGGAGAGCCCTGGTGGGCAGAAAAGTGATCAATAAAGACTTTTAATAAATAAAGAATAAATGATGATTGTCCTTTGCTCCACCATCTGCCTCTGTAGTACATTAAAATGTCTGTTTTTACACCATCGTCACAGTTATTGTTACCATTCTTATTCAAATTGCCTAGACAACTTTCCAGCCATAGTCATTCCCAGGCCCTTATAGTGTAACTTAAAAACAAAATAAAATAAAGAAGTAAAATACCAGAACATGAATGAAAATACAGTAAATGTTTTGGACTAACCATGAAATATGAATACAGCTTGTCCAATGTATTGATAAAAGGGCACATGGTCTGCTCCAGCAGTAGATGGAGCTCTAGTAATCATGAGTGCTGGTTCAGGGACAGGCAACCTGGTACCCAAAGATGTTTCAGACAATGGCTCTGTGATAATGGGGATTTTTTTTTATCCAGGTAACAGAGCTGAAAGGAGAAAGTTCTCTCTCCAGGTGAACAAAGGGCTGGATTTAAGTTACATTTTATTGGGGATCAGCATCACAAAGCCATCACAGGTCACGAGACTCAAGTGCCAAATCAGCAAGGCCAGATAGCAGAAAGGGTGAGAACCTTTGAGATGCTTCAGTCAAAATTTTTTAAAAGGCCTCAGAGGACCAGGAGGCAAGAAGCAGAATAAAGGAACTTCAAGGAGAGAGACGGCCAGACGCAAACTGAGCCTAGCCTCCTGGCTCCTCTCTTCTCCCCGACACACCATCTCAGCATCTGATCAAAAATGTGAGTAGCTAGGATGTTTTAGCTAGTCACATTAGAGTTTTTTAAAAGCTCTGGCTGAAATACTGTAACCATCTGTAACTTGTAATCCATAAGCGAACTTGGGGGAAGAAGCTTCCATGTATAGTGATATTTTCTGTTATTACATTGCTTGTTCTTAGAATAAAACACTTTTCTTTAAAGAACTCTCTATTCTCTCTCCTTCCATGTGCTTGTCTGCTACATGCACAGATAGAATTCTCCTCTCCCAGAGAGGGTGGGGGAAGGAAAAGGATCTCTAAGCTTAGAGATTGTTGTATCCCCAATGGCATCCTATTGTGTCATAGAATGGTTGGTGTGGTTTTTTTTAATCTAGTAGGTGGTGGCAGCAATTTTTAATCCAAGGAATAGGGGGAATTTTTCATCCCTACTCAAGGGCAGAAGTCAGTGTTGAGTGAGGGAAGAACCCTGTGTTCCATAACACCTTATAAAGTAACATAAAACAAAAGAAAATAATGAAGTAAAATACCAGCACATGAATGAAAATAGAGTAAATGTTTTGGACAAATGATGAGATGTGAATACAGTTTGTCCAATGTGTTGATGAAAGGGCACATGATCTGCTCCAGCAGTAGATGGGGCTCTAGTAATCATGAGTGCTGGTGCAGGGACAGGCAGGGACAATGGCTCATAGAATCCCTGCTCACTGTCCATGCTGGTTGGAGCCTAGTGGAGGTATAGTACAAGCCCAGCCTAGCTGAGGTCTAATACAACTATTGAAAGGG